>CAKALU010063579.1:8548-35660 GCA_916700995.1 Hozukius guyotensis | reverse complement strand
GCCCAGTGCTACAGACCTCACTAACTGGCTTCCTGTAGCACAAAGGGAATTTATCATTAGAAGAAGCACAATCAATATCTCCCACCCCCTGCATGGCAAAAGCAAAGCAAGGCCCTGATAGCGAAGCCCGGTGCCGAGCTCCGAGAGGGGGAATGCGGGGTACCAGAGGAGCTAATTAGAGAGTGAATGTCGGCTATCTTGTTAGCCCACATCCAGCTGTGGGAATGGTGCTAATGAGGCGTGCTGTACCAACATAGACGGGCTGTTATTGCAACATGGAAGATCACTGCACTTCCTAATCTCGTATGCTTGTATAATCATTCAAATAATGCATAATTGATGCCTGTATTCCCTCCCGGAGCTTCATGTTGGCAAGCGAAGGAATTTTCGCCAGCTACATGGACGCAACATGCAAGATCATGCCTGACACCATGTAGGCACTTCAGAAATGCTCTGAACATTCCTGAGGCATGTACAACGCTCTTCTCAGAAACAACATTCATGTGAGTAAAAATACTTACAAGACATATTTTTCAAGTGATAAAATAGAATATTTGCTTGATTATTAATTTTATTTTTGATATTGTGCAGACATAAGACTTTTTTTTAAGGGCATCAAGCAAGAACAGTGTTCCAATGTGTTTGCAACAACCCAGTCTCCCACAAAATTACGTTGCCGTACAACTAAACTGCATTCTCAATTACGTTTTGAGGGAAACATATTTTTCTCCCAGCGTACGGTCGCAGTATTAAACAGTTTTAAACAGTTTTAAACCGTTTTGAACACGTGGTTAACGTTGTAAATTGAAACAAAACAAAGAAGCGCAACAACACTACTTAGTTAGGTTCAGGCAACAAAACTATTGGGTTACGTTTAATAAAAAAAACATCATGGATTGGCTTAAAATGAATACGAAATTGATTGTTAGGTTTAGTTAAAAAAGCATTGTGATTTGTCTTAAAATTACTTTCACACGGGACACAAACTGCGGTCTCCATGGGGAAAGGCCTGTGTTTGTTTGACCCTCCCACCTGCCCGTAGTGGACTTTCTCACTTGTTATCCTCCTTATTATACCACGTTAGGGGCTGCACAATTAATATAAACTTTATCAAAATCGCAATATGGCCTACTGCAATTTTGAAATCGCAGGATGAAGAGGAAATCACAATATTTGTTAAAGGCAAAATGTGTGTCAAAATACCATTTTAAATTAAATATTGTGGTACTGCAGAGTTGTCCTGGCCTACACATCATATACTACAGACTTAAGAAAACAAAATTTGTTTGGTAAAAATCATACCGTAATCATTTTAATAGTATTTCAATGAAAATGAGAATGACGTAAAGATTATTAGACCTTCTAATATCATAAATCATATCCCAATATCAGTCAATATAATCACAATTAGATAATTGTTCTAAATCATGCAGCCCTATACCACGTAACATTCAATAACGTTATCATTTCACGTAACTTTCCTGAACGGTTGCTTGATATACTACGTCACCTGCTCTGCGTGTCGCTCATTAAACAACGTCACTTGCTGCGCCGTCCGCGGACTTACAAACGTCCTTGTGATACATCAAAGACAAACGTAATCTGCGATAAAATACGTTTCCTTCCAAACGTAACGTTGTATGGGAATGTAATTTTTAGGAGACAGGGCTGGTTTGCAACCAACGCAGTCCAGACACAGCAAGCATTTAACGCTAAACTTCCACAAATTGAAAAAGCTGCCTTTGAGTAACTCCTTGAGAGGTACCTCCACTGCTGATTAATCTAGTAATTACCAATTAGCTGTGGTAATGGCTTGCATCCAGGCAAAATGCTGTGCAGCGTGCCTGTTTTATCTTCATTAGAAAGACGGGGGCTGCGAGCAGCGAGGCACATTTTGACCCCTCTCTCCTGGGATACAGCACTTGGCAGCAGGTCAGGCTTCATATCAGACGAAAAGTAATTCCTTTTTTTTCCCTCCTTCCTCTCCTTGTTCTTAAGGCACGCGCTTCTTACATGCTCTCCTGGGAGAGGTTAAATAAAGGTTCTATACGAGGTTTCCCTTTCATTCATTTGACAGAACGGTCATAAAGTAAACCAACATTAGCCGCTCAAATCAGCCTAATCAGCTGTAAGGTTAATATGATAAAGTGTATATCAGTATATCTCAACCACTCAAAGCTCAGCAGGGGGCACTATATGAAAGTACTTATCTGAAGCTTATTGCTCC
Organism: Hozukius guyotensis; assembly: GCA_916700995.1. Taxonomy (NCBI): domain Eukaryota; kingdom Metazoa; phylum Chordata; class Actinopteri; order Perciformes; family Sebastidae; genus Hozukius; species Hozukius guyotensis. The sequence goes on along the minus strand of CAKALU010063579.1, from coordinate 33,433 downwards.
ACTTTAGCCCCTCCGCCTATGGGCTCAGAGCATATTACTGCCAGTTCTACAACCAAAGCTTTAAACTTCCTCCAAGCGTTTTCTGTGAAATGTGCTGTATTGCTTTTGCAGCGCCTTTTCAACACGACCTCCGAGATCGAAAACACGGGCTAATTCAGAGGCCAATATCTGCCGCTCTGTCAGCGTCGCCATCCACTGTGCACCTCCCTCAGTTTCGTAGGCTCCTCACCAGGGTAAATATTTACAAATGTGCACTCAATAACATCTGCTGCGGTTTGGGCTCAGCAGCGTGGTGGAGCAGGGGAGATGAAGCACATCATGAACTCATGGGAACGTACACGGTCTCAGGTTCCATCCGCTCATCGGCAGGCTTCAAATGCCACAAACAACTGGTCCCAGATGTACGCCGTGATGCAACACAGATGAATTAAAAGCTCAGGGGATATCTTTGATTGTTTAGGGTAAGGAACAGATAAGTGGCAGTTGGCAAGATTGGCGTAGTGTAATATAGATGAGCAGATGGGATTCATGTAAAACATCTGGGGAAACAAGTATTTTCCTACATTCGAACAAATGAAGCATGTGTGTGGCAACTTAATAGAATAATATAATAAGAGCAACTGAACTTTATTTTTCCAAAACATAAAACTGTTTGGCCAAATGAATAGAATATGCCACACATTAAATATTACTAAATCTTCTTACAACCACTAAAACTGACAATAAATATTTTCATAATTTAATTTAACCCATTTATTCCCGCAACTGAAATTTTGAATTTCCTCAAGTGTAAGTGTTCTCTGGAATTGCCTAAGCACAAATGTGTAGAAATTTTCAAAATGGGTCAAACAGTTTGGCTGAAAAGAAAAAAGTTTTTCTTATCACACTATATTTAGTCTAGTCTATAAAAAAAAATAGTAGTCCCATGTGTCCAAAGACTAGAAGAAAATGTCTGTATCTCAGAAACTACAAGTAGCAAAATCAAGTATTTGGTATCTATGAATTCATTACCAGTTGAATATCAAAGATATGCAAACATATGCAGTGTAAAAAATATATCATATGGAAAACATTTATTAAACACAATGTTAGCATTTTTCCTCATTTTTGAAAAATCCTGATTTTGGCTATTAATAAAAGTGTGGTTTTTCTTGTGATCTAAAATTGATCTAAAAAAATGTTAAACTTGTTCTGTTGGATACTTGCCCAAAGTATGTCTGTACCAAATTTCAAGACTTTTGACCAATCAGAGACCCATAGAACCCATTTTCATTCACATATCTTGAGGTCAGAGGTCAAGGGACCCCTTTGAAAATGGCCATGCCAGTTTTATCTTGCCAAAATTTAGCATAAGTTTGTCTTAAGCCTGAGCCCGCTACAACCTAAAAATCACAAGTTGCGTTAATGCGTTTAAGAAATTAGTGGCGTTAAAACACATTTGCGTTAACGTGTTATTATCATGTTAACTTTGACCTAATTTCACATGGAAAACATTTAATAAACACAATGTTAGCATTTTTCCAATTTCTATTTTAATCCTGATTTTGACTAATAATAATAGTGTTTTTTTATATTTTATTTTTTTTTGTGATCTAAAAATGTCAAAGTTGCACCGTTTGATACTTGCCCAAAGTATGTCCGTACCGAATTTCAAGACTTTTGACAAATCACAGCAAATGTTGTGGAATTTTTATCATACAAAATATAGTCTATAGGCACAAATGGGTTAAGTAATTTTCAAATTTTCTTCCATAGCTAACACATGAGGCTTGCTTGGATACTAATTAAAAATCTTGAAATGTAAAATGTTATAAATCTCTGAATCCATTATCTATTTTATGTCCATGCAGGATGTTCTGTATTCTACTATAAAAACAAGACAGTTATAGTACCATGGTGCTAAAAGCAGGTGCAAAAACATCTAAATCTTGAAACAAATGTGCTCCAACATCCGTCTTCAACCGGTCTTGAACCTGTGCATTCAGCAGCACACAAATGCTCCAGTGTGCCTCCGACAGGTGCACGAACACACCCTGCTAAAGGCTTTTTCATGCTCTACCCTGGGAACCGAACTGTATCTGTGCACTTCCATGAGCACAGGGAAGCCCAGTCAAATGCTAAGCTTTGATGGAGTGAACATATGGGACTTCTGGAAGAAGAGACACCTGCTAGGATACAAGCTACTCTGTGTCCTTTGTAGCCATACCAATAAAATGTACTTTTTCCTCACATAAATCACTCCTTAAAAAGAGTGTACCACTTTTAAGTGGTATGTACATTCATCGGTAAAGATGAGGTTGTGTTTTTTTATTTAGAGCCTGATGATTTAAATGATATCAATCAACCAAACTTAACCTTTTGTCAGATACAAATTGGATGTTAAAAAAATCTATCCACATACATTATTCCCTCTTTCAGCTTCCTATTAATTCATCTTAATTCATCTCATCGTTTCTACAGGAAATACGGTAACCGATCATGCAATTGAAAATTAAATATTGAAATTGAACTTTCACTCAGTGCACCTCATTCATTTCATGAATCATGATTGAATCAGTGTTGAGAGTGTATGAAAGGAGAGAGGAAGGAGAGATTCATCTGCCCCTTTTTTGGGGGGGTGGATGTGGGAAGAACGCAGCTCGCAAACATCCCAGATGTTATTGATAAACATCACAAATCTCTGTAACACTTTATATTACAGGTTTGTAAGGTCATAACTTCCAAGGAAGCTTTCTGGAATGAACTATGTAATTTGGCAATAATTATAGGTAAAGAAAGACGGTGTTCAATTGGTACACTTCCAATTAATTTATTCAGTTTGTTTACAGGCTGGTATACAAATTAGGAGAATAAAGTTTCCAAATATAATGATATTCACTTTGGTATTAAAGTTTTTTCGAGGAATTTCTTCTGGAAATAAACAACTGCTTGTAAACTCAACACATTTAACTAATTAGTTAATTAATTTATTAATCTATTTCCCTATTATTTCAGTAACAAATTGGATATTATTGGGAAGTAATGGACTTGTAAAATGCAGCATTGCCCAAATCTCCTAATCTCATAATCTCAAAACCTTTTGAATTCTTCTTCTCTTTTCGACACATTAACACAGCCCAGTTGCACCAAAAGGCATATGAATGACACGATAATGCGCAAGGCAAAAGCATGCAATAATAATAGTTATTTGTACGCAATGTAGTCTGTACTGACTGCAATGTAAATGCATCTGCGTGAATATGCTATGCTCAGAGCTAGCGACGTAGAATAAATCTATGTTTTTGATCTATAAATTATGTTACGTTGTTTCCATATGTATTTTACTTAGTTTACGTACTTATTTTAAGGCCAACCATGACGTTTTTCCTAAACCTAACTAAGTGGTTTTGTTGCCCCCTGCTGGTATTGCACCTTCATACAGGCGTGTAATATTCACGCCTCGGCGAGGCAAAACATGCGTGCTTTGGCGTGATAACGAGTTGAACACACATACAGCATGCGCCACCAATACGTAGTGTGCATTAACCAAATATGCATTTGACTAAAACCTTTGTGGCAGCTGCTGAACAATGTTTTGGACATTTGCAGGTCTTACATTTCCACTTTATGTGTCGCAAGGTCTTCCGAACATAGGAGATATACTTATTTAGACGCTGTTAAAATGTTGATTAAAGAGTCAAATTAGCCGTCACACCAGCACAGACAGGGTGTGCACTGGGTTTGGAAAGATAGGTAAAGAGAAGGTTGTAGGTAATCCAAAATGTCACATAACTGCAAAACTGTTCCACGACTAATCCAAGTTTCTAATCATTATTGCACTGCTTGAAGGATTACTCCTATTTCTCCAGCAGTGGAGAGAGAAGAAGTTGTGATTTTAATGCAATTCTAAATCGGTACAAACACATTTACATTTTTATCCCACTCTGTGTACAAAAAAGCAAAAACCAGACCAGAACCTGTTGCTTATGATACTAAATGACTCTTCAGTAGTCGTAGTGAAAATGTGGATATGAGGTTGACATGCCTAGATTTGGTCACTGCTGAATCATTCACTAAGAGAGGGATGATTCAGCAGTGAACTGGAACAAATTAAGTGAGGCTCTAAATTGTGGGTTCGTCAAGCCCACTGATGCGTTGCTCATACTATAAATACACATATACATACATCCTGGTTGAATACGTCCGATACGGGAAAGAGATGAGCAACAAGAGCTTACGATCAAGAACTCCAACAAGCACATAAATTGCTGTCTTTGCTTAAGTTACAATTAAAACAGGAGTAGGAACATTTGAGCTTCAGGGTTGTGAGCAATATGTGGATGTGGCTATTTTACATGGGAGTCACAAAGGTCATGGTCTCTGGGGCTCTCACTTTGGACAATGCACCATAAAAAACGTCCACATAACCTGATGGTTAGCCTCGTTTCCCACGCCGGTGTGAGCTGGGGCCCCCCTGGCACCGAAGGCTTATAAAACGGAGCCCAGGTTGAACCCCTCGAGCAGCGTGACAGACAGGGCACCAAACTGCTCCTACCACCTCCCATACACACCCCCGGCATAAATAATGCCTGTGTAAGTGAGCTGCGTCGCCCCCACAGCTGCTGTGGCCATGTTTTTTACGATTCGTGGTATGACACTGTGCCCCATGTGAGCCGTAATGAGCCCCCCTACCACTGCTTGCTTACTGGATCAGGTAAGGGTGGGGATACTTTGTCTTTATTGGGTATGCTGTTTAGTGTTAAGTTACCCCATCATTAAAGTGATAGATGGCAATTAAGGTGTGGATGGTGCAGGCTGTCTGCCACCATGCTGGTCTACTGCTCACCAACGTTAAATTCAAATGAGGGAATGAAAATGATTCCAATGTAGAAGGCCGGATTGTTAATGATTGTTTTCCTGTCTTTTTCACCAAATGCGCAAGCCCGCATAGTTAAAAGGTTTTTCTGACCTTATATTTTCTGCCACGTGTGAAATCCAGCACCATAACAACTATGAATTTCCGTCACTGCTGGAAAGTCTTTGGACACACGTCGTGGAGGTCAGAGTTCAATTCAGTTGAACTTTCGTGGCAGAAAATCAGGTCATTGTGTGCTGCTACGGCTCGTGCAGCGGCCCCCCGGGCGAGTGCCGCTGCCAAATAATGGCGTTGCTCAATGTTGGGTGTTTGATGTGAAGAGCAGATTACCAATCCTCCAGTTATGCTGAATAGATGAATAGATCAGAGAAGAGGAAAAACTGAAAACTGAGACGAGAATTGAGACGGTTTGTTTCTAATTTTGGGATAACTACTCTCGCCTCTCGTAGCAATGCTGCTCCTTTATTTCCATGTCCTCTAACTACATAGATTATCAACTGATGTGAATGCCGATTTATATTCGAACAAATAAGTATAATAATGTTAATATAACTCCAATATAAAATCTATAAGAACTGCAATGACATTTTTTATTTAACTCTCTATTGACATTGAAATATTGCTGTTGAAGTTTTTTCACTTTGAGGAAATAACTCTCCACACCAGCAGGTGGCGGTAGTCTGTATTAATCATTCAAAAAGGGAAACCGGACGGCGGATATACAAGCCGTTGTTATGATACGTACATGAAACAAAGCCTACCATTTTCACACCACTCTCACTCACCACTTAGCTTCAATCCAGATGGCCATGTCGTTGTGAAAATATCAGTGTATGATCAGATAAGATGATGATGAAAAATGAGAAGAGCCCGTTTGCTTGCTTTCCTCACTTCCGTTTGTCTTCTCGTGCACAGATTCGTTTACGCTGAACAGCCAATCAGAGTGACGGGCACTGCCGCTGATTCAAAATGCTGAATCGGCCAAAAAACCTCAGACACGGGCTGACTAGAGCCGACGACGCAGGACACACCGCAAAAACTAAGACGTCCAACGCTCACTGACGGACCCAAACTGTCCGACGGCCGACCGTCGGCTTGGTGTGTCAGGGCCTTAAGAGACGCCTTCAAATGAAACTCAAGCTAGCAAGCGGGTAACATAATGCAGTAAATGCAAAGACATAATGACAGAAGAAAATAAACATTTTCCTCAGACCTATTGTAAAATTATGAAGAAAAACAATATACGACTAAAATTACAATATATTCACTTATTATGCACCAAAAAATTAACTCCCCTGGTCTCCGACATTTCTGACAACGTCAACAAACAAACTCATCTCATAAACACGGTAAACATGACCCCATTTGAAGGCATCATCTTTTACGGGCTTATAGTCATTCATCTTTTACACTACGAGTCAGCTGGAGACAAAGTTTTAAATCAACGCTCGGAGTTAATGTCAGTTAGCTAGCTAGCCATAGCTGAAAGAATCTACCAGCGATCGCCTGCTTTTATCCAGCTCAGACGAGAATGTGAGAATGGAAAGCTTGACACAGGCATAGCAACGGTAACTAACAGGGACGGGCTTAGCGAAGGGTTGATTAAACTCTTTTAAATACACAAGAAAAAACATACAGTATTGCTGATATATCCATCCTTGCTTATGTGGTATCCATTAACCATTTCCCTCCATACTACATGACAGGCTTTAAAGCAAGACAACTGAGGCTACACAATATATAACCAAACCAATGACCGGCCTGACAACTATAATCTATAAAAGTCATTGTTAACGGACACCGAGGGGAAATGTATGTGTTTTGTGAGGAAGGAAGGAAAATGTTTGAACAGACTTGTTAGCCAACACACCGGAGAGCTGAAGGCTCGAAGGTGGAGGCTCCTCTCTCCCTCGTCTCCATTAAAGTCACACAAGCAGAGTTAATGCCCTCCAACTTGTGGTGTAGCATTACAGTGAACCCCATGAAAGTATCCTGGCTGTGCATTAACCAATGTCATATGTTTACTGAGCGACGGGCCGTTCTGCCCCGAGACGTCTTAAAACCCGTTCATGAGTCTAAGACAGCGGGAGAGCTTTTAAATACTGATTCGAGGAGGCACTGAGAGACAGGTCATGTGCATTTGAGAACTTATTGTATGTCTTTGTCAATCTGAGGTGAGTCAACAGTAAAAAAGTGCTTCATAAGGTGAAAGTCTAACCGAACGAGTGTTAACAAAAGTAAGCATCTCGAGACACACTGTTCATCACTTTTATGAGGGTCAAGTGGCCATGGCTGTGCAGAGGAGACATAGGAGGAAGTGGCTAATGACTCTATGTTTACTCTGGGACACACACAGCAAGACCATTGGCTCAATTCGTACCCTTTTCGCACCACCCTAACCCTATGGCACCTAACGGGAACCATTTACAGCATATTTACTTAACCTGACTCACCATGCTACTCATACAGAATGCTTATAACTGCTGCTTCATCACTGCCAAGAAGACCCAAGATAAAGTTTAAGGGTCTTTGCTCACCATTGTGCCTTTAGAAGGTAACTGACTTTTTTGTGTTTGAGAAAAAAATGCTTTTAGGGCCAGCGTACTGGAAGTCACGTGATGAATGCAGAAGTTGCAACACTAAAACACTACATCAAAATCGGTTTGCAGCCCAGCTCCGTTCCTGGGGACTTAGTGCACATATGCCAGTGACAACCCGGTCTCACTCCCAACGCGCCAAGTACCGCAGCTTGCAGTACCCCTTAACGTCTGATACTGACGCACCAAGGCACCCTTCAGCGTCTGTATGGGTCGCACCAGGCGTTCAGCTAACTCTAATGTAAACTCATCCACATCATTATTAAACGGTCAGAGCAACTGATGTATTTTAAATAGCAAGAAAGTCTGAGTAGGGCGGGTAGGAGGGGAGGATGGACAGGTCAAGCATATACAGAACTTTCATCCAGGAGGCCGCCGTTTGTGTCCCGTGTGAAACCAAGTCAACGTTGACTTATTTTACCGTAGTTTTGTTACGTAACTTCTTGACTTTACTAATGCCAGTTGCTTGCGTAACAAGCGTAGCTATTTTAACGTAACAAACTTACTTTCTTACTGAGGTAATAAATCAAGTGAGTAGTAGGGTCATTTTCTCATAGACTTCTATACAATCAGACTTCTTTTTGAAACCAGAGGAGTCGCCCCCTGCTGGCTGTTAGAAATAATGCAAGTTTAAGGCACTTCCACATTGGTTTCACTTCTCAGACCCCAGAGCTGCCCCACTGGTGAAGACAGAAGTTTATTTTGAAAAGACTGTATGCATGTAACGAGCGAAAATGTAAACGTGTTGCTGGACATTTGTAGGAAAAAATGAGGAATAACTTTTCGTAAGATATCATACGAACCGTTGTATGATACGTTGCAGTATTTGAGGAGTTGGGAGTGAGTCAAGTTGCCAGTGAAGGTGTGTTTGTTTGACTGTTAAATCCAAACAGCTTCAATAGTTGCTGGTTTGAAAAGGCTGTGGGGTCTGTTTTGTATCACACAGGTGTTACTTTGTCATGTGTCAAACTGAGAGAGGAAATGTTCGTTTTGATAGACAGCAGACTCGTTCCTCCTATCCAGTTCATCTGAAAGCACCACAGTGTGCTGTACGCCTTTTTTTAAAATGAGCGACTTAAGTATTTAAAACATGCAGAGGGGGCCCCTTAGACAGACATAGAAGTAGTGGGCAGGTTCTCTGAGGTCACTCTGAGTGACAATGTAAAGGGATAGAGGTCAACGGGGACTTGGTACCTTCGCCCTCTCTCATTTCCTGCAGGGTGAAGCGCCGGTCCCCTCCTGCCTCCTCGTCTCAGGCCAAGAGACGCCTGATGAGACCCAGAGAGAGGTCAAACCACAGCTCAGACATAGAAACCTCTGTACAAATTCTGCACATACCAAGCTGTGTTTGTCCATAACAGGACCGATGCACTCTGTCCCCTCTCACGGGACACAACACTGAGGAAACAATAGACTGTACCAAGAAAGTGATACAGTATAAAAATGTGTGGTCAGGTGCTGTTATTCTTTCCAAGCTTAATCTGTAAGATGACAATGTGCGTAGCGGAGCATAAAGATTATGCCAGGAAGTGTTCTGAAGCAGGAAGACTTAAGGAACATAAATGTTCACCGTCACAGCACAAATCCGACATAAGAGGTCTTTACTCTCCCTCACTTTGTTTCTGTGAGGCTCAAGGATTTCCATTCTCGCCGTCCCCAGAACAGTATCAGTTCCAGCAGGTCAACCAACCACGAAGTCCTGCCTGTGGGACCCAAACTTGTCCACCGGACTGTTGCTTCCGGTAATGAGAGATTTGTTGTGATTTCCATCATTGTCAGCAATGGCTCATTTAGCACTCCACCAGATAATGACCTTCTTTCGGTGTCCGTCTCCCGTGAGGTGGGCGACGGAGCAGAAGGAGAACAAAAAGGTGGAGGGCGAGTGGAGATGAATAAAGTTGTTTGTTCCGTGTGTGCCGGGTCATACAGTGCATGTCTTTGTGTATACCTGAGGGGCTGCAGGGAGGTCACAACACTGACAGACACACAGGTGTGGCTGCACTTGATGAGCGGTGCTGCCAAGTCTGAACAGAGAGATAATACTTGACCTCTGGAGGGCTGACAGGTAGGAGGAAGAGAGCACAGGGACACTTGTGATGTATGGACGAGTTTGAATCAAAATTGATATGAAAGATATTTCATATCTTCACATGCTGATATATATTGAGTTCACGATTATTTAACACAACTTACTCATTGACTTTGGAATCATCATGAATTTAGAAAGAAAATTATGTATGCTATATTTTAAAGTTAAATCATTTTGGTGCACTTTGAGAGGAAAATTAAGAGGCCAGATCTATGAAGAACTTTGTGCTCTTGTAAACAATTTATTTTTCATAATCGTTGGACGCCAAAATTCAAATTTGATTAATTGCACAGCCCTACATGTTGCTTTTGCAAAGCTCTTTGTAAAATTTCAAAATTTAAATAGAAGGTTAGTCTAGGGTTAGCACTGTTGGAACTGGATCACAGAATATCAACTGAACATACTACACAGTTCAAACCTATTCAACCTAACCACTGAGTAGACTGCAGAGGGCCCAAAGAAAAACGGCTTCCCAAAATATTTAGAGCCCAGTTGACCCATTGTGGTTCAAAAATGAACGAGGGTCACTTACACTTTTCTGGACTGGAAAACAAAATTCTAAATTGAAGGGTATTTTGGTGGAAAAACACTATTCTATAATGGGGACATCCATTATATGGAAGTTTTAATCATTTAATTCTTCTTCTTTTGGGGACAAAAGTATTTCAAATCAATATACAGGTGATGACAAACTTTTACAGTAATGTATATGGTTGTTAGATGGCAGATAGAAGTGTCTGATGTTATGTCATAAGGAGCAAGAAATATATTATTAGTTATAAAAACTAAGTTCACTTTAATTCAGTAAAGTAAAACACTCAACATCGGTAAAAAACGATGTGAATCCACAAGATATAAACCAAGACAAGTGTAGAGCACAATATGGCCCTGATAGATCCAGAGAAGGAGACTCATCACATTTTAGGTCCATCCATCCATCTAATATTTAGACCATAAACAGACAGGTAACGTTAAAACCTTTGATCTGTTTCTTTGAAGGAGAAGTTACCGCTACCACTGCTGCCATCCAGCTCCAGCCAATTAAAACAACTGCAACTGTGGGCATACCCCTACAATCCCTTCATTGTGCTGGACCTTCAACCTGTCAAGACCTACTTTTGTTTTCAGCGTCCACACTACGTCTCCTACCGCCACATTCCCACAGCTCCGCACACAAAGTCGGAGCTGCAGTAGAAAAACAAAACCCCGTTGCCGGCTTCACATGAGAACACTGTGAGATCCTCATGTGATATTGATGAAAGGCTCCACCCAGACGGGTTATAGATTTTTCTCAGCCTCCTTTGAAGAATATCAGAATCTCTTGTTTTTGTTCAGAGATTTATCAGGAATAGAGATGAAAACCTGGTCTCTGGGGACTGCCGTCGAGATCAGAGATGTGTGCGCTCTTTTCTCTCAAACACGGATGCACCCACGTGGCGAGGATGTCTCTGAGTCTTTCCAGGGTTGGCAAAAAACTGCATCAAATGATCAAACAGAGCGGCAAACTCTGACTTGAGAGTGCTGTCCAGTTGTCCAAAACTACAAAGTCTGAATGAGAGGAAAGAGCTTTGGCTTTTTATGCTCTCATCCCAGGAATGAATGACAGCTAAGTTTTCTGCAGCATCCTTCATCTTGGTCCAAAAGGCATAAAACACTGAAGACTGTTTTAAAGGTGCTCAGCAAGACATCATACTCAAGTAGCCTCTAAAAAAAAACTCAATTGTTTCTCTTTCTAAATTCTTTTCTTTACTGCCCCTTTTCCTCTCCTCTCTGCACTCCCATTTCTCTTTTTAACCACTCTGTCTGGTAAGATTTAACCACAAGTATAGCCTGTCGCCCTCAATCCACAAGCTCTCATGGTGGCAGAGTGTTCCTTGCGGCAGACCACAGGTAAATATCCTAAGGAGCAGCCCATATACTTTTCCAATTCAGAGGTTTTGGCTCCAGATTCATCAACTTATTGTGGATGTTTCCCTGTAAAACGGTGAAGAGTTTGGATGCTGACAACGCTCGGTCCCACTAACCTCCCATTAAAACTAAACCTTGACCACAGGATCACAGGCAGTGCCAGCATATAACACACACACTTACAAATTATGGTCTGCCTTCTATTTTAGTGAGGTCTTGGTACTGAATAGACAAGAGAGGGACTTGAACAAAACGCTGGATTTTTTTTCTCCTGAGGATCTGACTACAACAAACTATAGAGAATATATCAACATAAACAATAGATATGATGTATCCACAAATCATTACACAGAGGGAAATCTTCAAACCCAAGATAAGAGATGTCATGTGCATCATTTGAAAGATTCTTTTTTTAAGTGGACCCAGAAGGACATTAGCTCTGCAATGCAAATTCTAATTTTAAATCAAAGCTTTTATGTTAACTTTTATATAAAGCCATGCACGTAGAGTGGCATGGACAACTGTGGGTGCTGTCTCAGCTTTTATTTTTTTATTTCCTTTTTTGTTATTGTTATTTTTCTCCTGGGGTTGGGAGGAGGTCCTTTGTATAAGCCTGTGGCTTCTTGACCTCTCCTGACACATTTTTTTTTCATTAAGCGGATTTTGTGCAGTTTTATATATGTGCAAATAAATAATTAAAACATGTCCAAACCAACAATAAATCCCATTTCATTAGAATACACTTTGCAGCCTGTTTTCATACAACTGATTAATACAAAATCACCTTCCTCTGTAAAGTCTAGCTTAGCATACTAGAATCAACCACAAAAGAGACAAACTCAGACACTTAAAAAAGAGTCTGCACAGTTTACACATACGCACAACTACGTTGCTAGGCAACGCACTATAGGCAACGCAGTGGTTGGAGGTGTTCATCTTATCAGGTGTTCAATAATAAGTATGTTGTTTTACTCACCTGTCTGAAGGTCTGAAAGTCATTCTGTGAGTCTGGAGCACCGCGAAGACGTCCTCAATCTGCTCCAGGTTCATTTTATTAGTTAGCTAGTCACCTATAGATGACGCATCATCGCAGGTGTGTTTGATTTGAGTTACTTAGATTCAGATTAGCATGCTAGCCGGGTGGTACAGAGATGCAACCGTTTTTTTTAAACTATGCCGAGGTATAATAATGGTAACTGTTACCATACATACCCCATGAGGACGTTTAATTGCGTTGTAAAGTATTTAACTGTTCACTAACTGCTGGCTCGGCCGCGTATCTTGAAGTTAAGGAGGAAACTCTCGCGAGATCGTTACGTTAGGAGAGGTCGTCGGCGAGAAAGTCTCGCGAGAGTTTGCGTAGATTTCAGATCACATTTATCAATTTAAGGGTTACCTTCTAGACATGACCCAGCTGGTCTGTGTTCTGCCCTACTGCAGCAGCAGACACACCAGCAGCTGATTGATCACCTTTTCTTTTCTTCCATCCATCCATAGCACAGTTTATCAAGACTTTTTCATGTTTCAAGTCAAGTTTCAAGTTTAGTTTATTTGTAGAGCACATTTAAAAACAACAGAAGTCGACTAAAGTGCTGTACAGTGGCAAAAGAGCAATAGCAATACAATACATAATAAAAACACAAGTAGGGAGAACACAGATACAACCAGATAAAAATGACATATGACTTTACTTTCTGTAACAGATGTGACTTAAAATGTAAAATATGTGATTAAAAAAAAAAAATAGGTTACTTAAATAAAGTAAAATTACAGATTTAAAAAAATAAATAAAGTATAGGCCTACATTTAAGTTGTTAAAGTAATGACAGTAAATGTAGCGTGATTCTTTACTTCCACAGTGGGTTAATGCTATGTCATAGGTCCATTTCCTGCTGTCACAGCAAAATGATTGATCATTCTTTACACTGGATCATTATTTGCGCAGCATTTGTGTAGAGTACACAGGGTTGGAAGAAGTACTCAGATAGTCTACTTAAATGAAATTAATAATTCCACAGTGTAGAAATACTGTGTTACAAGTAAAAGTCCTGCATTCAAAATGTTACTTTAGGAAAAGTCAAAAAGTATTAGCATCAAAATATACTTAAAGTACCAAAAGTAAGAGTACTCATTATGCAGAATAGCCCATTTCAGAATAATGTATATTATATTATTGGATTATAAGTATAGATGCATTAATGTGTTTGTTGCAGCTAGTAAAGGTGGAGCAAATTTAATTACTTTATATACTGCTGGTTAGCTTGTGAATTTACTCCAGGTATCAATAAAAAAGGCTCATCTTATCTTAACCTATAAGGAGATAGATTATAATCAATGTGCTGATTATATTTCTTATCATTAATCTGAATCTGCAAAGTAACTAAAGTATTTAAATAAATGTAATGGAGTAAAAAGCATAATATTTAACTCTGAGATGTAGTGTAAGTAGAAAGTAGCATAAAATGGAAATACTCAAATAAAGTATAAGTACTTCAAAATTGTACTCAAATACAGTGCTTGAGTTAATGTATTTAGTTACTTTCCACCACTGAGATTACATTACATTTAAAAAGTATGTTTTAGTGAGGAGCTTTGGCCACAGACGCTAAAGCCTTTGATGTCATTACACCACTAATGAGCTTATAGCCGGAGGATTTAACATTTTGGGCATTTGTCCAATACATAAGCATGAGCACATATAGCAAAAATCACTCATAATTACTTTAAAGATGTTATAGCCCGGGTTGAGCTGTCATCTGTATGATTACATGACATTTTATCAGTGGATTTGTAGATCTTCAGTCGGCAGCTGTCAGGAGGTTGATGTAATGTAGACCAACAGTCATTTCTCTACTGTCCACATTTCCTATACAGGGTCTTGCCAGCAGGACGATCCCTTAAGGGACACACATGAGGGATGTGACTGTGTCAGTGTTTCAAACCACTGTATCTGTGCTGAGTGCTTCTCCACACAGAGTCATCCACGTGCCCGACCGCATCCGTCCCTGGAGCCACATCTGGAGGCCACATGTGCTGGGGACCCGGGTGGATCGGAGCCAGGATCCAAAAACAGCTCGGGGGGACATTTTATGCAACGCTGGGATTGCTGGATTAACCCGGCTGCTTGTCAATCATTTTTAATTACCAGGACTGCTTATTGATGTGAGCAAATTCGTCACACTCTGACTGAACGGAGACGTGAAGCATTTAGTTAGTAGCAGGGGTTCATACAGTATACGCATCACCTCTGACCCGACTTGATTGAGCTCTACTTTCACAAATTAGGCTCCAATTAGACGACAGTTTTGAACACCCAACACATTCACTGCTTTGTTGTGACCTTTGTGTTATCATTTCTGTAACTTAAGAAATTTTCCCTCCAACACATTTAATTCAAACTTTCCTTTTTTTAAGCTAGTATAAATTGTATTGGGGGCAGAGGAAAATAGTGGATGATTTCTTGCATGTTTTAGTCATATATCACAGATTCTTTACATCCCCACCAGTCATTTTCCAAAGCATAACATATTGTTTTTGCTGACCATGTTTTTGGCTCTTCAAAACAGACGTTGGTTTCCCTTTTATTTCAGTGCACTACACAAATCAACTTACAGAAGCTTTAAACTTGCTTGAGCTATAAAGCCTTACAGTAAATCTATCATGTTTTATGTTTGTGTGACTTATGTTGTATTTATATGTTGGGGAGAAGCTCCACTTTTTAAAAACGTTTTTTTAATATTTTATTTTACTTTTTCAGAACTAAACACACTGATGAACAATACATAACCATTAAATTACAGTACAAAGCCTACAAAACAACAAACAATAAAAAATCAAAATTTAAATTCAAATCAAATAGACAACAAAGTAATGTAACTAAACAAAACATTGAGAGACACAGGGCAACATCTCGCCTTAAAGTGGCAATATCAAAGATTCTCATCCAAACAATGACTGTCAAACGGTATGCCTGAAAAATTTAATTTTTCTTATCATACTATATTTAGTCTTTGGGTACGTGGCACTGCTGTTTTTTAATTATAGAAAATGATCTAGAATAAGCAGGGCAGGCGATAGCTCTTTTGGTTCCTTATAGGCAAAATTGGGATTTGAAGCCCCGTAAACTGCAACACACATCAGACATCACAGTGGTTTTAAAACAAAAACAAAGATTTGAATTTTCAGAAATAACTGTATTTATTATAATATAAATAAACAATTGGTCCCTGATATTCTTGGTTTAAAGGTGTTGAGTCAGTTTCACTATGACGAGAAGTGTATTTCTTTCTTATTTATTTATTTGTGAATTTGTTACCTCTATGCAGAAAATGAAGAAGGGTGCCCACTGGCATTTAAAAAAAAATATATATGTATATTTATATATACATATATATTTTTTTTTTCTTAGAGGTCGACCAGCGCCCCCCAGAAGGTGGCGCCCTAGGTGACCGCCTATATGGCCTATGCCTTAAGCCGGCCCTGAGAATAAGCAGTAAAAATGAATGGATTTTTTTATTATTTTCAGTACACACATGTGAAGGGCTCTTATCTACATATTCCATATAAATAAAGATTGCACAGAACTATTAGATGTCATACAGCAGGCGAAAGGAGCCATTCTCCATTGGTTTCAATGGGTTTCACTGCACTTCCAGGAAGTATGTGTGTTTGCTTCTATTAATTGGTTGATGATAGCCAATGATGAGTTATAATCTTCTGGCGACCGTGTGACTGTCATCACATCAGCCTCATTCCCACATAGCAACAAATAAAAACTGAACTTTTGGACTCGCTGCGACTCTTCACTGATTAATTCACAATGTCTGGATCGTCATCATTTTTGTTCCCATGTTGACTTGATGTTGATCTCAGTGATGACAAAAATGACTTTTTCAAGCCAACTTTTCTAAACTACGGATTAATGGACGCGGGTTGTGTGACACAGAGTTCGTAAACAGAGAAATCCTTCCAACCAGCGATGACATGTAACATCAGTTTGATGAACAAGCTGTCCCGTTTCACAACAATGTTCTCAGCTCTTTGATCAGCGTCGACTCTTCCCCTGATGCTTGTGAGCGCCACTTGTGTGCGCTGACATATTTACAACTGTTGTGGAAGGTTTTTTTTAAGTGTTTTTGGAAGTTGAAGACTTTTTTGGGACGTGGAGGAATCTCTGTCATCTGTCCCAAGTGGGAACACAAATCATGCTTTTGCTCTTTGACCCTGGTTGGATTTTGCTCAGCAGTTACACAACAACGTTTTAAGGAGTTTGTGTCATACGGGAAGCTGATATTGACTGTAATTAAATACTAACAACCAAATTTAGGTTGTTTATTGGCTACATTGCACATAGAATTTTTATTGCATGCATACAAAGACTAATAACGTCGAACTTTACTGCTTCATTGATAAATATGTAGACCTACATATAAATTCCAATTTGAATTTACTTTGCTCAAAGGTCTAACTAAAACTATTCTAATGACTTATTGGTGCTCTAAAACCCAAATAATGTAGGAAAAACATCCATTAGTTGCCAATGCACTCATGCACGTAGTGAGAATTTCCAAGAGTTCTCCGACATGTAAGCTACATTACAGAAGGATATAACAGCCCTCCTGTGTATGCCCACTCAGATGGAAAGAAGTGGACGTACAGAGGGACCTGAAAAGCTTTTTGCAGCTAGCTGCTGGGTCTTGTAGCGGCTGGAGACTTTCAGTGTAGATTAGTGTCAGCAGGTAACAGAGTGTGGAGCCCCTAAAGCTCCTGGGACTCACATCTGCAGGCAGGACAACAGTAGGCCGGGAAACAGGAGGAGGTGTGGGATGGAAAAAGAAGAGGGACAGCTGAGGTGCTAAACAGGAAGAGTTGAAGGATCAGACGGTGGTAAAAGGCTATGAAGACAGCTGGCGTTTAACACTTTGGAGTATTTGTAGATTATCTTTTCATGGTTATCCACTGGCTAAAACCTAGATTTATTGTGAAAGCTGCGGTATGTATAATTTATGGATTAATATTTACTGGCCAAAGTTCGGTAGCCAAAGAGGAAAATATGTCAGAATCTCAGACAAACTGCTCACTAAATTCCTCTATACCCTAATTTAATGGTTCCATATTGTAAAAAGTGAGATTGTCATGTCCTTTTTTATTATAAAGCAGTTTTAAGTGCTATATAAATACAGTGAAGTATCAAAACCATAGTTATAAAACAAAGTGTGTTTTACATCTATGATCGAAACATTATAGACAACAACACAATCCATGGAGAAATACACACAACCTGTATTCAGAAACTGTGCCTTTGAAACAAGCGGTCAGGATTTCTGTAATTTTGTGAAGTCACAAATATACAATATATTGACCATTACATAAATGTTTACAAATTTAAACGTAAACATTCTGTGTCCCAGTTTATTTCTGGTTGCAGTGAGTGGTTGCATCCAAAATTCCACACCAACATGCTATTTAGTACGCTACAAAAGTATGTGAGATATTTTAATATGTCCTAAACCTTAGTATGAAACCAATAGTATGTGAATTGCATACTATTTCCGGTAAAATATTACAGTATGCAACGCTGGACACTACGGTGGCATAAATATCCCAAAATGCAATGTGGTAGTGACGACAACATTCATAACAGACAATGGCGGACAGCTCTGTAACATCAATAACGCTTCAATTTAACTGTAAGTATAAGATTTCACTTTGCTAGGCGTGATATATATTTTAAATTAATGCAGATTTTGATTATCACAAACCGTCATTTTGGTCACATGAGTTTGGCGTGGGTTACCATGGTTACACGTCTCCAACCGGCAAGGAGGCTCTCAGGAATTGACGACGTAAATTACTGCTCAGTGTGTCCGAACAGATACTTACTACTGTTTATTCACACAAAAGTATGTTGAAAGATAAAACGCTTGTTGAGTATGTAGTGCATAGTATGTGATTTCGGAGCCTAGGTTGAATGACATGCTGACAGGAAGTAAGCATGGACCCAAGCTGTTGCCTAGTAATGCAATTCCGTTGAAATGAGCTAAAACGGAGCGTTTCAGACAGAAGGGAAACACAGGCATATTCAGGCAGAAAGTATGAGGAAAATAAAGTGGTTTTTTTAACATTACAGCATGTAAACATGTTCTAGTAGAAACATAAAATACAAGTATAAACCTGAAAATGAGTACAATATGGGACCTTTAAAACTGAAATGTGCAGAAACTCATGCATCTTAACAAGGAGAAGTCTGAGAGGCAGAAGGCGTTAGTCGATCCTGTCAATCACTCGTAGCCTATTAGCTAGCCAGCGGGGGGCTGGGAGGAGTAGGAAGCGTCTCATTTCTTGTGTTGGTTTGAATTTCTGGAAATTAAAATTCCTTTCCTCCCAAACATTCCTTAAGCAGCTTTGAGATAGAAAAAAAAAATCTATTAAAGGATCAAATCCAAGGGTTAAATCTAAATCCATCCTCTCTCAATGGCAGGAGCTCTTTTTGTCCTTTTATATCAGCTATAATGCCATATAAATTGGAGCATGTCAGATTTGTTCCAGAAAGAGGGCAGGGTAACGCTGGCATCCTTTCAAGTAAAGGGTGTGGTTGGAACAGCTTGTCAGTTTGAAAAGGTCAACGTGACTTTTTTTTTTTTAGACTTAGAGTGACTGCGGTTTGTAGACAGCCCTCATTAGGTTTTCAAAGAGAACAAAACTGCTTTGCAAAGTGTGTGAGAAAGAAAATAATTGTGTTTATGCATGCAACTTTCACATGTGCAAGTTTGTGCATGCTTGTATGTTTGTGCATACTGTGCAAACACACACACTGAGCAAACTCTTTAAATGACCTAGAGTTACTCATGCCTGGCACTGGTCCCCCAATATGAGGGAAACACAATCCTTCTTCTTCTTCTTCTTCTCCAACTTTAAGGCTTAATAAAGGAAAAATTGCCGTGCCCCTCTAGGAAAAGTCTTTCCTGTTCAGTGCCTCACTCTGGAGTGTGTAATCACAGGTTACAGGGTACAAACAAAATGACATTTCATACACCACTAGGCACAACTTGGAGATTTTTTCTTGCTGTGTGTGGCACTTCTCACTCAGACTCACTTCATGGTGTGTGGACTGAAATATGTTTTCTTTAGACACAAGTTTATAACTCTCATTACACAACAAGTCTGTAAAACTACAGTAAATGTTAGAGATGTTGACATGATCTACTTGACTCTCAAAATGAGACAAATGGAGGACATTGAGAGAGAGATTATTATTTATTAAGTCATAATAGTGGCAGAGCTTTATGGATGGCAACGTCAGTAGCCTATGTCGGTCGCATATGTTGGTCGGTCCACCACTTAAGTCCAGATTGAAATATCTCAAAACTATAATATTGATTGCCATGGCATTTTTTTTTACAGACATTCATGCTTCCCAGTCAATTAAATCGTAATGACTCTGATGATCCCCTGACTTTTCCTCTAGCTCCACCAGGAGGCTGACATGTTTTTTAGTGAAATGTCTCATCAATTAATTGATTGATTGTCATGAGATTTGACATTCATGTTCCCCTCAGGATGAAAAATAACTTTGGTTATCACTTAACTTTTACTCAGGTGTCATATTCAGGTCAAAATTTCAATTTGTCTAAAAGAGGCCTACTTTGATTTATGACCAAATACCTGTAAAGCTAATGACATGGCATGCAGTGATATTGATTTAACTCAGTTACTGTCAGCGTCGATTTTGACCAACCAAAATAGGTTGGAGGTGAAGCAGGTGTGCAAAACTTTGCATAAATAGTGCATGGGCGAGCGTTTTTTCAAACAAGCGACACGTCGCTCAGCCTGTTCGCTGAAGCATGGAGCAGTTTAGGACATCTTCATTTGGAAAAACTGAAACAATCTGATGTTCGCTCGTTCGCATTGTGTCCAGTTAGGAAGAGGTGTTAACACGTATGCACATCAGCGCGTGTATTTTCCATTTCTTGGTTCGTTTGTAAAAAGTCAGCGTGAACAGGAACCAGACAAAAACTAACATGCAACCATGTATCATTTTTGTCCCCTTGGTCCGGACCAAATGAACCAAACTACAGGTGTGAACGCACCCTAAACAGGGTAAACATGGTGAACGTTACATCTGCTTAACTTTAACAAGTTAGCATTGTCATTGTGAGCATCTTAGTAGGCTGTTGTTAGCATTTAGCTCACCACCGGGCCTAAATACAGTCTCACAGAACAGCTAGCATGGTTCAATCTTGTGAATTTTCATTTGTTCAATTCATATTTTATTGGGTTTACTATATTTGTATTACCTAATTTGCCAGAATTATAACTTGAGATTGCTATTACACTCTCTACTTTTAACCGTGTTTGGACAGTAGCTTACAGCCGCCTGGACAAAATCTTCTCAAATGAGCCTCTGTGTGTGTGTAACCTATGTACTTCTATTCAGACATTGCACACTTCATAGTCCTTTTTATTTACCCGTTGTGACTTTTATCTGCATCTACTCTAAAGTGGTGACACATCCAATCAGCTGTTTGTGAGGGTTTCTGATCCAGAGGTCCAGACGTTGTCATGTAACACACTCAACTGAAATGATACCAGGAGAGAGAGACAGATAAAGGTTTAGATAAACAGACAAACACAAACACACTCAATCATACCACGACAGAGACGCTGCTGATTGAACAGACATCAGTGTCTGCTTCATATCATTGGAAAAAAGATGAAAGAGTGGATTCTCCCTCTTTGCAATCAAGATGCACACTCAGATTTTAAAATATGAAACCTTTCTGTCTCCGGGGAGAAATTGAACAAAGCAGGGAGGGTTAATCAGTTTGGACTGTGATGAGATCATGAGAAAGAGATACGTATCTTTTTTCTTTTGTCTTATCGTGATGAAAATAAACATTTTGAGTGAATGCGTCGGACAAACAGATCGGATGGATGGCTCTGGGAGAGACGCTGGATCCAATTTACTTGAAGTTTGTTTCTCACAATGGCACGACGACAGCAACAAGAGGCCGGGATAGATCACATATTACACTATGCAGAGGTAATTTAGGCATGAAGTCAAAAATACTTTGTAGTTAGCATACTTGTGTTCACATAATGCAGTTAGAAGATGCCATCATGATGACATTACGTTGTCGTGGTTGGCTTCCATGTGGTCAGTGACATAATGTGCCTACTATGTCACATTATGGAGGGACATAGAAATCAACTAGAACCACAATCTGATTACAGAGACACACAGACATACTGCTTCAAAGTTCAAACGCTCCTCTTATAGAGTCTATTGAGTGGGTGGTCTCTTGAAACAGATCATCTTAATGCCATGTTGAACAGTGTCCTTTTGTCTGCTTAAGGCCAACGGTAGCAGGAATGTTACAGTTACTGCTTGTATGTGGTAGTTAAGAAGGCCCAGTGGCACAAAAGGCCCCACATGAAGCCAGTCACAGAGAACAAGGCACCTCCAGCGTGTAATGCAACTCTGGAGTAATAACAATGATCCCATGGCAGGTGATGGATGTACAGTAAGCAGTCACATGCCAGTAAGAGGGGAGAATTAGTGCCCCAGGGTCAGATCACCCACCAACATACACAGCTCACATAGCTGGAACCTCTTCTAATTATCGGCTCATATTTCATAGAAATATGCAGCAAAAGATTTCATCAGCTCAATTAACATATACTCATATTAGCTTCTTACAGTTCAAAGATATGAGGCTGTGTTACAGTCTGGTTAAATGCAGGTGATCTATGAATGCATGTGTTAATGTTTCCTCCAAATAAATAAAGTGATTTAGATATAGGAATCTGGCCACTTGTGTTTTTTTTCCCGCTTAACTTTGCTGCAGCGATGTCACCTTGTCGTTAGATGTCAGCATTTTCTTTGGTGACCATAAAACTGATAGAAGTGATGAATGAATGACTGAATATGAAAATAAGATCCAAGTTGCAATAAACTTTCACATAAGGTTTGCATTTTTGTCTCTAAAAAATTCTTCTTTTCCTTTCCTTCTCCTTCTCCTTATCCTCCGCCTCCTCCTCCTCCTCCTCCTCCTCATGGGTACAACGTGACTTATTTTCAACTCAAACTTCCACTGAAGAAACTACAAATAGCGGCAGATGAAAACGTCAAATGTGTGTGGAGCGATGAAGAGTCTATAACCTTCCTTCTCATGTTAGTGGTCATGTCTAGAAGTTAACCCGGAAATTGCAAAAACTCTCACGAGACTCGATGCCCAACAACCTATCCTAACCTTAACCATCTCACAAGAGTTTCACAATTTGTGTGTTACCTTCTAGCCACGACCCATGCTAGTTTCGTTTGAGGTTTGACTGGCTCTCTTGTAATTACGTCACCTCGTTGCGCCTGCAGGAGAATCAGCACCACCAGCTGTTTATCTTATAGCATAACACCAGTCGATGGAAACGCACATTAAAGTAGCAATCTAGAAATTTTTAATTTAAATAAATGTCCGTTTGGTTACTCTATCTTTCACTGTGTGAGGTAACACAATGGCGATTGAGCCTATGGGCGAACTTGGTGTCTGTGGCGACATTCCCGCAACAATATTTTATTATTTTCTTCCAATAAAATCTGATTATGATATATCCATCCTGTGAAATTTTTCAAACTGGAAATCTCTGCACAACTGTATAAGTGAATTTACAGTGTCATCAACTGGATGTTAAACATTAGAATAAACGGGGAATACTGGAGTTACAGACCTCTGTGCTCCTCAAATGAGAAATGACTGACCTCTCATGACCCAGCTGACTGATTGGTAACCACACACTCACACAAGTCCTGAGTTCATGCAGCCACAACATCTACTCCCCCCTCTCTCTCCACCTCTGGACAATCTACTGCTCACCTCTCCACCAGCACACATTCACTCCCACTGACAGGCGTCAGGGCCCCAGATCACAACCTCTGTCTAATTTATGCTCGAGTGTGCTGCGAGGCCACGTGCCTGCTCGTGTTGTTTATGTGGAAGCTGCCGACGGGGCATTAGAGGTTTGACACTGAACTCTTAGGTGTACTGAACTCTGAGGTCCTGCGTGGTGCAAACCAAATAATTCTTTAAGAAAAAAAAAAGTTTTGAATGTCTTCAAGGACAGAAAGTGAAGGCTGAGTCTATAATTTTGGGGTTCAGGACGGTCGTGTGCTGCACAGAGAGACAAATTGAGGCGACGTTACTGACATTTATTAGTGAGGTAGGCGAGGAGCTGGAGCATTTTTAAAAGATTTCTAAGGAGAAGTGGGGAGAACAGGTTTGGAGAAAAGCAGCGAGGCACCCTCACGCTGCACTATAAGTAATGGATAGTTCTTCATGAGGCACATATCATAACTGTCATACACGTCTCTGTTTTAAATCTAACTCCTGGGCCCTTTGCTTTCTCTCCTTTTCTGTCTCATTCTGTCTTTTCAAGAGCCATAATTGCCCTCGACAGCTGCTGGAAAACTTGGAAGATAAGTTTAGGGGGAAAAAAAATCCTCTGTTTTGACATAATTACCTCTGTACAGAGTGTAACTCTGACCCCCCTTTGAGGCTCACTTTCTACACTTTCTGCACGAGTAAACAAGCTGTTTCTCAAAGTGCTGTGTGGAGGATTTTGGCACCGAGTTGCAACAATGAGGAATGAAAATGAGAGTGTGAAAAGAAAGTGACATCAACTTTTCAACAAGTGATGTCAAAGTGGAGGATAGAAACTTAACGGAAGAGAAATGGATGTCCTGTGAAATGGAAATTAGCCTGTGATTTTTTTCATGCATGATGGGAATGCAGAATTAATAAGAAATAAACATTGTTTGGACTGTTTGCTTTGACTTTTAAACCTCCTGAGACCTTACTTCACTGTCTTTCAAAGGCTGTAGCAGGTTCAGTTTTAGAGCTAGAGTAAAGGTACAGATATCATATGAAACTACAAAACCTAAGGAATGCATTGGTACAATGTCATGCTAGCTTGTCGGAAAGGAGGCTCAGTTACGCTAAATTTTGGCGAGGAAAAACTGGCACGGTCATTTGACCTCTGACCTCAAGATATCTGAATGAAAATGGGTTCTATGTGTACCCACGAGACTCCCCTTTACAGACATGCCTGCAGTTTTGGGAAAAAACCATGCAGTACAAATCTGTAATTTTCGCCTATTTTAAAAATGATATGTTTGAATATTTCTGCATACTGGGGTCCCTAAACAGTCTTGGAATTACATATATTGGGTATCACTGTAAAGCTGAGACTCTTGTTGATCAAATGAGCCCAACTGTATTCATGTGTGATGATGTTAGTCCCCATAGTAGCTATTTCATTGTAGTGAGATCATTTTTTTGAAACTTCACCTCGCTGTATAAAATGACCTGTGGTGACCTCTAGGATAATCACAGCCTCATGAAACTTTACAGCCACAAACTAGAGACCTAGAGCATTCAGAGGAT
>CAKALU010063578.1:36368-46460 GCA_916700995.1 Hozukius guyotensis | reverse complement strand
GTCTTGGTGCTCTGCCAGACTGTCCACCAATCCTCTTACACCTGAGTTGGTGTTGACATAAAGACGACCAATCCCGTTACATTTCACTGAAAGAGGAAATGAGATTAGCGGTTAGTGCTGCTATCTAAGAGGGATTATTGTGATGGCCCACTTTTTTTAAGGGTGCAGCAAAACGGCTTTTAAAGTAAAGTGGGAATTCAGGTATTGAAGAATATATCCCACGAGCAACAAGACAACACGACTCTTTCACCAGCAGGTCTGACATCAGTAGACTTGTACCTCCTTGGGAATCAGAGTTTTATTAAATGAAAGATTATTTTTGCTAGAAACGTGTTTATAAGCATCATAATTTAAATTAATTTCTTCTCATCTTCTCATCAGTTTCAGTTCATGATTCAAATTGAAGGTTTGGCTGAAGCCTCTTGTTTAGGTAGTGATGGTAGTTCCTTAAAAACTAGAAATGTGCCCAGCATTCGAAGCACAAGACAAGATCAACTATTGTTTATTTAAATTTACAATGGCATTGCTAAAATGATACTTGAGTTTTGTTGCTGATACCAAAACATATAAACTTATTTTTTGGAGTATAAACATTTTTTTTAAATTTAATAAAATATGTCAAACTTCTCCATGCAACAGCGTTAAACGGGTACTCCAGCTTTTTAGTATTGCACTTCCAAACAGTTGGAGGACTTGTGAGAGACAAATGAAACGAAAGCATTGTCAAAATTGTCAAGAAATTCTGATTTGTGGGCCCTAAAACGGGTCCAAAAAACTCCCATAATGCAACTCGATGGCGTCTTTGTTGGCCGAGTCTTTAAAGCTCCATGCACCCAATTTATAGTATAACTCAGGGTCATTTTATCAGACTGTAGACAACTCCTCCACAGTCACAGAAGACATTATACGACTGTTTTAAGGTGGTATTATAGTACTAACCAGTGTTGCCAGATCAGATTGACAGTTTCCAGCCCAATCACAACTTAAAAAAACAGCCCAATTCAATAAAAAACAGCCCAAATCATAACCATAAAACCTTTACATGCACTATAGAAAAGACACAATAAGCACACAAAGCTTCATATTCTGCAAAGAGGAAAACAGCTTTCATCAATTTCATCAAGTCCAACGCTATTTTCCCTAGCCACAACTTATTCAAAAGTAGCCCAATTGGGTGGAAACCAGCCCAATCTGGCAACACTGGTATTAACAATGACTAGTAAATTAAGCTTCATATGTAAAATAATTGCAGCGCCCCTTTAAGCTCGACCACGAAAGCCTCTGAGAAATACACCGATCAGCCATAACATTAGGTCAGCACGGGCACCCTGACCGGTCTGCGGCTACGCAGCCCCATACGCAACAAACTGCGATGCACTGTGTGTTCTGACACCAGCATTAACTTTTTCAGCAATTTGAGCTACAGTAGCTCACCGGTTTTCCTTCCTTGGACCACTTTTGGAAGGTCCTGACCACTGCAGACCGGTAACATCCCACGAGAGCTGCAGTTTTGGAGATGCTCTGACCCGGTCGTCTAGCCAGCACAGTTTTGCCCTTGTCAAAGTCGCTCACATCCTTACGCTGGCACACTTTTTCTGCTTCCAACACAAAGTTCAAAATGTTCACTTGCTGTCTAATATATCCCACCCACTGCCAGGTGCCATTGTAACAAGATAGTCAATGTTATTCACTTCACCTGTCAGTGGTCTTAATGTTATGGCTGATCGGTGTAAATATGTTGAAACATTTTCAGTTTAAAAGCAATGAGACAGAACTGGAGTCATGAAGATGCTCTAATGTTATTTTTACCTGTAAATGTGTGACAGATGACGCTACTACAGTGAGACACACAATACAGTATTTAATGCAGTAGTTTGAAGAGTAACATGATGATACGATGTGTGAATGTAACAGCTGCTAAGTAACAGCTCGTCTCCTCTCACGCTGCTCCAGATGCTCTGTAAGGAAAGGTCTTTCATTGTAGAGAAACACAATAAGGTAGATGCTCAAGTGCATGTGAAAGTATGTCATTCAGACTGTACTATACTTAGTATGATATTATTTTGTTCCGTTATGCCATCATCAGTTATGTTCAGTTGTTTCCATGCACAGCTCATCTCATAGCATGTATATATTCACCATTTTCTCTTCATTGTGTTAAAGTGGACTGTCTATTTCTTTATCCATGTGTTGGTGATGAATAATTAGACACTATGATACCACTCTGCTACCACATCCAAACTGCATTCCTTCCATATTTATTGTGGGATTCAGGGTTTTGTTCTCATTAACAGTTCTTCTTTAAAATGATTCTTAACTTTAATTTAATTTAATTCATAAAGCGTTTGGCCTTTTTTTAAACATTTGATTTTTTAGGGGAATGAAACACTGAATTCTCTTGATATCATCAAAAAGTGTCTATTAACGTATCAGAGCCTCTCAAGAATAGAAATATTGCATCTATATCATTTAATTAAACCGCAATAAGATCATGCAGTGATTGATATCTATTCACTGTATACATCTGATGTTGGTTTCTGTCGTTGTTACCCTCCGTAAAACAGTGATTTTTCAGTTAAAAGTGTATTATTCAGTTTACTGGATGTATAGATAAGGTTTTTAAAATGCTGGTGTCTTACTGAAAGCTCCAGATTTTCTTTTTTTTAATAACAGCTGCCAAAGTCTCCCATGTGTGGAAATCATTTTATGACTCAGCCATAAATCCTGCGAGTTGTACTAGTAGTCCTTCCCCAGAGGAGGTGTCATCTTGTTATATCATAGCTCACTGCTGGCCCTTAAAGGGAAACATGGCGACGCCTCAGCAGATTTATGTGGCGGTACTCGTCTGTCCTCATATTGGATGATAAATTTCAGCCATCAGGAAATTATAGGAACTTTTTATTGCCACACTTTAGGTTTTCTTGTTAGAGAAAGATTTCTATAAATCCTCTATAAGACCTCACCAACACAGACTTCATTTTTTCTCTTTCTCATGGTTATTTAAATGCATGACTTCATGACAGAAAGCTGTACATTATGATCTGATTTCTTCACTATACTGAAGATGCACACACTCTCATGCATTACAATGACCTTGTCGTCTCCTCCACAGCATTTGGCGGTGGCTAAAGACTTTGACAACGACTCTCTGAGGAGATACAGCTGGACTGCAGACGCACTGGATAACGTCAACCTCGTCTCCTCACCGATACACTCCGGGTAAGCACGTCTTGAACGGATGAGTGGTTAAAGAAGGACACAAGACACGTGTGCTTGTCTTTGTTTCCACCTCCCTGTTTATTATATTATCTGTCTGTCTTCCCTTCTCATTTTCTTTCCCCTCGAGAAAACGGCTCCTATACCTGCAGCGGTTTCTCTTCACCCTCTCTGATTGTCTGTTCGTGATTTTAAAGCTAATCTGTTAGCAAAAGTTGCACTTCCCTCATTTCCGTAATTACTGTATAAATACCACGGTTCCAAACTTGTAAAAACAGAAACAGAAACTGATGAGACTTGGCTCTAGTTTCTCTCTCTCTGTTTAACCAAATCCAAAAATCTGAGCATTGCTCACCTGATGATGCTAAAGGGTTAATCATTGGCCTCGCAGCAGCAGATCCACCTGTGACTCACCTAACTGTGGAAATGAAGGAGCTGTAATTTAAAGCAAAAGTTTGACATTGTTGGAAATACGCTAACTCGCTTTCTGGCGGAGCGTTAGATAAGAAGATTGATATCCCTCTCGTAGCTGTCCGGTAAATAAGATGAAGAAAAAAAGTGAAGCTACAGCTAAGAGATGGTTAGCTTAGCTTAGCACAAAGACTGGAGACGGGGGGAAATAGCTAGCCTTGCTAAAATCTGCCTACCGACACCTCTAAAGTACAAACAACAATTCCAGTTTTGGTGCTAAGCTAACCGACTGTAGCCTTATATTTAATCAGGAGGCAACCTCCGGGTCTGAAAAGTGAAGCCAATGCTGAAGTGTCTTAAACCTGCATTCTCTCTAACAGCCAGCAGGGGGCGACTCCTCTGGTTGCTAAAAGAAGTCTGATTGTATAGAAGTCAATGAGAAAATGAGCCTACTTCTCACTTGATTTATTACCTCAGTAAACATTGTAAACATGAGTTTATGGTCTCAATCGCTAGTTTCAAGTCTTCTTCAATACAGCATGATGTTCATTTAGTAAATTATGGTCCCATTTAGAGTCAAATAGACCATAAAGCAGGGGATGCTTTAGGGCGTGGCTACCTTGTGATTGACAGGTCGGTACCACGGCGTTGTCCGGTCTGGGTGTTGTCCGTGAACTTTAACCCTTTCACAGTGTGTTTTCAGTTCATCAAAGTTAATTATAACCTTTTTGGTCACCTAAAAATGTCTTATTCAGCGTTCGGTTGAACTTAGCTCCACCCTCTCGTGTCACTTCTGGTTGCAAAAAATCAAGATGGCGACGGCCAAAATGCCAAACCCAACTCTTCAAAACGGCAGTCCACAAACCAATGGGTGACGTCACGGTGACTATGTCCACTTCTTATATACAGTCTCTGGGTTTAACAGACAGACATGAGATTGGCATCAACTCCTCATCTAACTCTCCGCCAGAAAGCGAATAAGCGTCTCTCCCAAAATGTGGAACCTTTAAAGGACTCCTTGTTAATCGTCTTCTCAGTGGTATTTCCAATGACAAAGCTCTGTTGTTGACCTGTCACTCCTGCGTTGCTTTGTCGTCCATCTTGCAGTTTTTCCTCTCCGCTCCCGCAGTACGACAGCAGGTGATTGACTGTGATTGGTTGCCCTCTTTTTTATCACCACCTCCTTCCTTGTTTGTTGTTACTTGCCGTTTTTTCCCGGTGACATCACACCCTCCCTTCTCTGTTCACTCATAACATCTGTGTTTGCTGTCCTCCTCACACATGAACTGTGTTGTTACAGACTTGGATTTTTTTGCCTTTCCTTTTTGTTTGGAGGAAATCTTTGTGACTGTCTAAACTGATCTGAATGAGTTTGTGTTGGACTGATGTAGACTTAATCCTTCAGGGTTTCCGCCAGAAAAGTTGTTAGGACCGACGGCCAAATGTTCTCTCTAAAATGAGAATAGCTGGTCCACCTTAACTTCATACTCACCGTCTGTCACACACATGTCGCTCTCTCACGCATTACGGGCCGCCTGGCTGGCGGAAACCCGTCTTTCCTCGTCACCCCAAAAGACACATACACTTTCTAGTAAACAAACACAACATGCGCTGTGCGTCTCTTCTGTTTTTCTCTCTCTTGACCGCACACACCGACACTCGTTAACGTGAAGTACACATCCTATGTTATTCCTTAAAGCTGCAGTGGGTAGAAATGGAGCAAATATGATTTAAAAAAAAGGTTTTTTTATAAAATGGTCACTATATTCTGACAGTAGTGCATGAGACAGGTAATCTGAAAAAAAATAATATACCTCTGTGTCCTCCGGTGTCTTCCGGTGCTCCTAACGGCATCTGCAAGATTCCACAGACCGAAGGAAAACAAGCAGTAAGAGCTGATCTGGAGGCTGCCGTCTATGAGAGCCGCAAGTCAATCACTCGCAAACTCCAATCAAATGGTCAAACTAGGCAGCGCTGATCAAATATGAATCAGTATTCTGTTACGTTAATGCCTATTTCTCACCTCAAATGTTTTCAGAAACATCTTGTAGTGCACGGTTTAGCTGTAAAATGAGAAAGTTTGTGACCCGGCAGCCTTTTAAAGCCTGAAAACAGAGCCATGAGGAGGTGCAGAAGTCCAGTTTTCTCTCAGAGCACTTGAATTACAATATGCTGAAAGGTTATTATGGAATTTTTGCCCAGTGATGCCAAAAACGTTCTGCCTACTGAAGCTTTAAAGGAGTTTGCTACTTGTAATAACACATTTTAGCTTAAAAAAACATCTTAAAAAATACATAAATCCCCAATGATTAGGCCCGGCTTGCAAAGCACTGGCGGAAACCCTGTCTTTAGTTAAAGCTGGTTCCGAATGTTTTTACATTTTCCAACTCTTTGACAGTCGATCAGTTAGAAATAGATTCAGGTCATTAACAGTCATTAATCGGTTATATATCAGTTAAAGACAGTCTTCAGTTCAAGATGAATATATTGCAACCACAGATAACATGTGTGTTAGTTCATGTATTTTATAGTCTGTGAGCGAATCTTTACATTCGCTTGAGACTTGCAAAATGACATTTATATGTACACCATTTCCTCAAAAAGCATATAAACTAACATTACATCTTGTTCACCCAATTGCATGGTGTGGATCTATATATGTGTGTGTGTATGTGTTTGTGAGTGTGTGTGTTATGTGATGAGTTGAAATGAGTTACACACAGGACCACACTACTGTGTACGTTCTAATATGGATCAAACACAGGTTGCACTGGAGGCTCCTGTGTTGGCATCTTGGCTAATTCATCCACACAAAATAACTAAAGAATATTCATTTGCTTGAAATGGATGTTTTTTAGGAAGTTGGTGTTTTCTAATTGTAACCACCACTTTATTTTTTAAAGCGCAGCCACAGCCAACACAGAAAACTCTTTACATTTCGTTATCTCTCTTCTCTAATCGGCTCACACTTTGTGTGTGTTTTGAAGATCACAGCATGAGAAGGGACTTCACCCCAACTAAAGCTCTTCTCTCGCCATCAATACTGATGTTAAATTGATGTGTATTTTTACTTCTTATTCCATTCCTTTTCTATATCCTTTCCTCTCTTTATCTCCCAACATGCTACTCTTTCGTTCTTGTCTTTGCACTCTCTGCTTCACTGTCTCCCATCACTCTTTGTCTCTTCCACCTCTCCTCCTCCTTTTCTTCGCTCTCCGTCAGGTTCCTGGTCAGCTTCATGGTCGACGCCAGGGGAGGCTCCATGAGAGGAAGTCGTCACAACGGCATGCGCATCATCATCCCGCCCAGGAAGTGCACAGCGCCCACCAGGATCACCTGTCGGCTGGTCAAGAGACACAAACTGGCGTCGCCTCCTCCGATGGTGGAAGGAGAAGGCCTGGCTAGCCGACTGGTGGAGGTCGGTCCGGCCGGAGCTCAGTTCCTCGGGTAAGACCTGATGTTTCTTTTTAATCCTCGCCAGTATTGACGCCGTTTGCTTAATTGCTTATTTTTCTGCACTTTTGTTCGGTGACTTGACATCTCCTTCCTTCTGCTTCTTGCCCCATCGCCATCTCCAGCCATCTGCGTTTATATTTGAACGTGTGAATGAATGAATGTGCATGTTTAGGTGGAATACCTGCCGTTTAATTTGCAGTTAAAGTGTAATTGTTGCCGTGTGCTCACCCTCAAGCATTAAATCCAGCTTTGGCAAAGTAAAGGCAACATCACTAACGGATGTACACTGTGTAAAAGTGTAAATTGTGGGGAGAAAAAAAGTAAATATGTGGACATGTTTCAGTTTTATATACATTAAAACTTTGTCAGGAAATGTCAAAACCAGCGGAAATTATAAATTTGGCTCAACTGAACGGAAAGGCTTTGATTACCTGTTAATGTGTCCAATTACAGTAAATACGACAAAACAAAATGCAGCATACATGTCTGCATGTTTGATAAAGACGGTTCTGAATTTGAGATCAGCTGTACGTAGCGGGGCATCATAAAACACTTCATTCAAACTGGACAGAAACAAAATAAAAGTCACCTAAACCGTCGTCGTTACTCTTTCCAACAATCACCAAGTGTGCTTTGGTCGAACTCAACTGTAATTTCACTGAGTTTAATGTGAAAAAACACTGAAACCACTGTTGCCTCCCCCACACCCCGCTCTCTCTCTGTCTCTCTGCTCGAAGAAGGAAGAAGCCGGGGTCATGCGTCATCAACGCATCATCAGTTACACTGCGCATGTGTTATACCCTGTTGTCTTAATGCTCAGGCTGATCGGAATCCTTAAAAAAGATCCCGAAGCCGGATCATGATTCGGATTGCCACCAAAATCTAATGTATTGTTCATTGTGCCACACCCCACCCCTCCAAAAAATGTCATTCAAATCCATCGCAGATTTTTGTAGTAATCCTGGTAACGGACAAACAAATAAACCAACAAACAAACCAACAAACAAACCAACGCTGGTGAAAACATAACCTCCTTCCTAGGCCTTCGGCCTTGGCGGAGGTAATACCATACTTTTTTTTCAGCTGAGAGGCTTTGGTTGCATCTGGTTGCTATGATACGGAATATCCGTAAAGTAAAAATGTCCGCACAAGGTTGAGTATGCAAAATATGCGGCGCTCCCCTTGCAAAGAATTTAAAAAAGAAAAAATGTGAACATAGAGTTTGTGGCGGATGCTTGCCATCCCCTGCGGTTGGCTTGTCAATAGTGCGGTACTGCAATATTGCAGTTATTGCGACAGCCCTATTTCTACAATGCAGCATTACTACTTTTACTTAAAAGATCTGAATACTTCCTCTACCACAGACTCTTATTTTCATTTAGCAACTAAATGCATCAACGATCCAAACAATACACTGTGTGTGTATTTACCACTGATATAGACTGATATTGTGAGTGAGTAGTTGCCGTTACTGATGTCACTGATGCGTACTGGACAGAAGAGACATGAATCTTATTACTGATACGACTCAGTTTGCTTTTACTGACTTTGCAAGTGTGTGTTTTGTACGTGGGTGTGCGTGTGTGTTTCACTATCTTGCGGACGCAGTAAACTACATCTTCCCAGAAAGCTGCCAGCCCTTAATGAAGGCGAGAGCCTGGTTAGTCCAGTGCTTCAGCTGGGACCCAGAGGAACTAGATTTGTTGGGTAGGAACCAAACATAGCATCCCCCCTCCCTCACTCCCTGCTCCTCTCCCTCCTGTTCCTCCCAACTCCTCCCCCCGAGGAAACGACATGAGCGAGGCTGATTCATGCTGATGGATATGATTATTTTACCCATCTCTGTTGATTTGTTAGGATACAGCATTACTACTATATGGTTGCCATGTAGTTTTGGGAAGAAATCAATGACATAGTGAACCTTTTTGAAGGGAGGACAACTAGTTACTACTTATATAAAGTTAGTTGTATGATGGGTCCACCACAGCAAAGTGGATTTGTTTTAGCCTCAGGGAGAGACATTAGGATATTTATTTTATATTTCAGATTTTAAAATTCTTCCTAAAACTACACGATAGAACTTTAAATCCATTACGGTTACTTTCATTTAGAGATCATTGTATTTTATTTTATTTCAGAAGCTTTCAGTGGGCTTTTGATGTCACTGAAAGTAAAAGGTTTTGATTGGCTGTTTGGACTGCGCTTGTTGGGCATGAGCCTTTTTTTCCTCCTCAAGGCGAGCATCATCCTGCTTCCCATGACCGCTGTTACTTTATTTCACCTTTTAAGATCAGTTTGATGTCATCCCACAGTATTTATGTGTAATTTATTTCCAGAGAGAGTAGTAGAAAGAGTTTGGCTGAGATCCATACTGTGAAACTTCAGGGCTACAGCTCAACTTAGAAGGGGTTGTTTCATTATGCTTATTATAAGCAATAAATACACTGTGTTTCGGTGGGTATGAGACTCTTGAATCTTGATTATTATTATGACAGTTTGTCACAATAACTTTTCTCCTCTCTGAGTACTTCAGGCTTTTCTTCATAAAAATGTAAATTATAATATTTTAACTGCACTTATAAAACTTATATTCTCATATTCGTGACTGAATAAGCAACAACCAAAGTTGCTGTCATTCCGTTGACAGTGGCGTCACCATGGCAACATAAGCAAACGGCACAATTGACGTCTGATTCGTGATTGGTGCATGGAAACACGTGACATCGCCTTCATCGCCAGATTTCTTGGCAAAAGCCTTAATAAGTAAAGTGGTGTTGGTTTTGTACTTTTTTTCACCACTACATTTATTTAATAATTTCTTTAATATTATCACCCAAAAAATGATGATGTAGTATTATAGATTAAGACATAATTCACAAGCAGATAAAGTAATACAAATTTGCTTTACCAACATCAAACTTATGTACACATTAATGCATCACTAATTATAATCAAATAATATAGATTTTTTCTGAAAAGGGCCCCTCTACATAATGAGTATTTTTACTT
>CAKALU010063578.1:2856-36348 GCA_916700995.1 Hozukius guyotensis | reverse complement strand
AGAGACAGTAGTAGAAAGAGTTTGGCTGAGATCCATACTGTGAAACTTCAGGGCTACAGCTCAACTTAGAAGGGTTGTTTCATTATGCTTATTATAAGCAATAAATACACTGTGTTTCGGCGGGTATGAGACTCTTGAATCTTGATTATTATTATGACAGTTTGTCACAATAACTTTTCTCCTCTCTGAGTACTTCAGGCTTTTCTTCATAAAAATGTAAATTATAATATTTTAACTGCACTTATAAAACTTATATTTTCGTATTCGTGACTGAATAAGCGACAACCAAAGTTGCTGTCATTCCGTTGACAGTGGCGTCACCATGGCAACATAAGCAAACGGCACAATTGACTTCTGATTCGTGATTGGTGCATGGAAACACGTGACATCACCTTCATCTCCAGATTTTTTGGCAAAAAACCTTAAAAAGTAACGTGGTGGAAAGTATCTAAGTAAATTTACCCAAATACTGTACTTAATGTGTACATAATTTTGAAGTACTTTAATTGAGTATTTCCATTTTCTGGCAAATATTGTACTTTTTTTCACCACTACATTTCTTTAATAATTTCTTTAATATTATCACCCAAAAAATGATGATGTAGTCCTATAGATTAAGACATAATTCACAAGCAGATAAAGTAATAAAAATTTGCTCCACCTTACCAACATCAAAATTATGTACACATTAATGCATCACTAATTATAATCAAATAATATAGATTTTTTCTGAAAAGGGCCCCTCTACATAATGAGTAGTTTTACTTTTGATTTTTTTAAGTACATTTTGATGCAAATACTTTGGTACTTTTACTTAAGAGCTTTAATGCAGGACTACTTGTAACAGAGTATTTCTACATAAAAGGTCTGAGTACTTCTTCCCACGACTATAAACAGGTTTTTACAAGTGAGGTGCCACTCTGACGGCTTGTGTACTTTTGCCTACAACCTGGATTCATGTATAACTTTGGCAGAAAATAGTAAACAGTGTGTTCATGTAGTTGTTTATCACTGATAGGGGATGATCAATGAATATAGTTCCTCTCTGTCTGTCCTTTTATACTCTCTACTCTGAGGGGAAATTTTCCTCAGACTAGAGCAGGCCTATGTTCATCCTCCTCTCTTGTGTTGCCATCATGCCTTGTTTGAATAAGGGCTGTGCAGCTTTCTCCCGTCTCCCCTCGTTCCATTTCATGCGTTTCTTGTCGAGTCGAGTCACGCCAAGCGATGACATGCACCCCATCGAACTGCAGCACGGCCATGACGGCTATCATTATGAAGCAACACTGTCATCAGCTGAACCAAAGTTCATTCATACCTGTACAGTATGTCTCTGACACCAACGTCCTTCAATGTTCATATTTCACTTCATTTGAATGAATGCCACCTGTACTAGCGTTAACCCCCTGCCTATGCTTAAAGAGACGCTATACATCATCAGAAAGAACTAAAACTCTATTTTCTTGGTTTAGCCGTTACCTACCATTTCAGTCTTAAATGAATAAGATATGATTGATTAAACCATACTCCCTGTACCTTATTACCAGGCCTGTGATAGTGGAGATCCCTCATTTTGGCTCGATGCGCGGCCAGGAGAGAGAGCTGATCCTGCTGCGCAGCGAGAACGGAGAATCCTGGAAGGAGCATCTGTACGACTTTAAAACTGACGACCTCAGTCAGCTCCTCAGTGGGATGGATGAAGGTGAAGCACACGCTTTGACTTTTTTTTCTTTAATTATTTGGTCAAAACCTTGTCGTCTTGTGGCACCCAGGCAAGTTTGTATATTTAAACTAAAAGGATACATGCCTGGAAGTGTTCTTAAAGCCCCTATGTGTAGAATTATATGTGGTTACATCATTATTCATCAATTTTTCTGACAGCATACATTAAAATTAAACAGTTACGGTAAAAAAATGCCACAGTCTATGTGCTGTATTGCTTTCAGCCATTCATTTTCATCGTACCTGGGTCACATCTGGTAGGTGAAGGGGCTTCATTGACCTGCCTGATTCATCATAATAGTGACTAAACAGATATGTAAATTTTGTAACATTGATACCAGAAATTTTGTAATCAATACCAGTGAAATTCCAAGATCCTCGATACCAATTTGATACCACGGTAAAAAACAAACAACAAACCAATAAATCCATACTGTACTTCAACATACACTCCTTAATTACCGTTTGCATTCTGTTTTTTTGTTAAAGAAAGTTAAACAGGTCATAATTCCCTCTCTATTATCTATTTGATATTGTTGTGAAAAAATCTCCTTCAAACAACTGGATTCATGTTTCTCGCCAAAAAACTACATTTTACAAGATTTCAATTTGAACACATCAGGATATCTTTAGAAATTAGGAAGTGGCCATTTTTACAGAATAGATCCTGAACACATCATAATGTAAAAAGTAAATGTGTAGTGTAAATGGCACTTCCTGTGTTGAAATCGGCAGGAAGAGAGCTAGTTAACGTTAGCTGTTAGCAGCACAGTCCTGCACAGCGCTAACAGCTAAAGTTAACTAGCTCTCGTTCTGCCGATTTCAACACAGATTTGTTGTTCACTATGAAGCATTATCAGGTAATGTCGATAGTGAGTTTACGGCGTCCCAAACACATTTTCTATCATCGACAACGGGATGACGTTAGTCTCGAGGCCTGATGCTGCTAGTGGTACTACAAACTGAGATGTTTCTGTAGGTTTGGAAAATAGATTATTTATAATTTACGTGTGATTGATGTAATTTATATATTTTCTTTCCCTCTAGAACTGGACAGCCCTGATGATCTGGAGAGGAAGAGAATCTGCCGCATCATCACCAAGGACTTCCCACAGTACTTTGCTGTCGTGTCTCGAATCAGGCAGGAGACCAATCAGATGGGACCAGAGGGCGGGACTCTGTGCAGCCGGAGCGTCCCGTTGGTTCAAGCTTCCTTCCCCGAGGGGGCGTTAACCAAGAAGATCAAAGTTGGACTGCAGGTGAGTTTAGAGATGTCTGTTGTTTGTTTGTGACAACAGTGGCAGAAGCTATAAAACAAAACCTACACACACATTAAACACACATCACTGATCTCTCGTCTCCCAGGCCCAGCCGGTACCCGACGACTATGTGAAGAAAGTCCTCGGTAACCGAGCAACCTTCAGCCCCATCGTTACCGTGGAGCCCAGAAGAAGGAAGTTCCACAAGCCCATCACCATGACAATCCCAGTCCCGCCACTCTCAGGGGAGGGGCTCACCAACGGCTACAAAGGAGACTGTACGCCATGTCTCCGCCTCCTCTGTAGCATTACAGGTATGTGTGTGTCTTTAGTGCATCTTGGGCTTTTAATACGTCGCTGTAATATGTTCCCTGTTAATTAAACTTCCTACATATCTACCAGGTGGTACGTCCCCAGCACAGTGGGAAGACATCACTGGCACAACTCCTCTCACCTTCGTCAATGACTGCGTCTCCTTCACCACTAATGTTTCTGCCAGGTGAGACGCACCACCTGCTCATGTGTTACACTGAAGTTATCCTGAATAATCTGTTGCATTTGTCTCTGTGTCTTGAAATGTTGATCATTTTATTTGTCGTCTGTGCAGGTTCTGGTTAGCAGACTGCCACCAGATCCCGGAGACGGTGGGCTTGGCCATGCAGCTGTACAGGGAGCTCATCTGCGTGCCCTACATGGCCAAGTTTGTGGTGTTTGCTAAGACGAACGACCCCGTTGAGTCCAGACTGAGGTGCTTCTGTATGACGGACGACAAGGTGGATAAGACCCTGGAGCAGCAGGAGAACTTCGAGGAGGTGGCCAGGAGCAAAGACATAGAGGTGCTTCATTATTATCTATTCTGTTCCTGTCAGAAGGCGAAGTTTAGGGATGTTGAAGCATAATCCAAAATAAATTTGTAATCAAACCCCATTTAGGGCATTAATTGGTTATCACAGAAGTAATTTATGTAGAGCAAAAGGAAGTTGAAAGATTTGCAAGAGTACTTTTGAAAAATCTGTAACAAGAGAGATGCATTTTGTTGTTGTGATGTGTTGTTCTTACCGACGTGATGTGCTCTCTCAGGTTCTGGAGGGCAGGCCCATCTATGTGGACTGCTATGGAAACGTGGCTCCTCTGACTAAAGGTGGTCAGCAGTTAGTTCTTAACTTCTACGCCTTCAAGGAGAACCGTTTGCCCTTCTGTGTCAAGGTACTGCATACACTCTATCATCCCCACCGCGTACAACAACCTCCTTCTCAAGATCTATAAATCAACGTGACACAAAACTTGTTGAAAGTTACTAAAATTACACCAAAGCTGTCATTCCCGAGTACAAAAGGGCACAGGACATAATGCTGGAGAAAAGCAGCAGCAGCCGGTATAATGTTGTTGCTGTAAAGTTCTGTGCTAACCCGTCATTGTTACCGTTACCCACAC
This sequence comes from Hozukius guyotensis, assembly GCA_916700995.1. NCBI lineage: Eukaryota > Metazoa > Chordata > Actinopteri > Perciformes > Sebastidae > Hozukius > Hozukius guyotensis. Next base: position 31,933 of record CAKALU010063578.1, on the reverse strand, counting down.
TAGCACCCAGTGAACCCAGTCCACCAGGTCTGACCTAGTTCCCTTTGTCACTGATAGATAACCTCATGTTATTGATTGACCCATTAACCTCGTGTTCTTCATAATCAATACTCTTGCATCATTTGGTGAAAAACTATTCTTGCTGCGTGTGAACTAGATCAAGCTCCACTTTATCACAACTAATTAGAGCAACAGTTGCATGTGTATAACATTACATGCAAATAGGGCTCTTCCATTAGTCTATGCTGCTGTCAAGTGTTGAAATATATGATCGTATTAAGTGAAAACTTTTCAAAAATTGCCCTGAACATTTAACATAAAGTACGCACATTTGCACACATGCGGAAAAAATCAACCTCATGTGTATGGTGTACACATTGAAGTACATCAACTACTACCTTTATAAAGGAACAAGGTACATAAAGAAGCAATGTTCTCTCTCTAGGTGAGAGATCCCAGCCAGGAGCCCTGCGGCCGTCTTACGTTCCTCAAAGAGTGTAAGACCATAAAAGGCCTTCCACAGACCGCCGTGTGCAACCTGAACATCACACTTCCTGCGGTGAAAAAGGTAAGGTAGCGTGAACTCACCATTCTCTGTTTTCACCTCCATAACCTCCATACTCGTGGTTAGGGTACTTTTCGGCCCCAATAACACACTGATAGATGAAAGACAGAGAAAGACTTTGGCCAAACTGCCGCCAACTGTGTCTTTTATCTGTTTAAAGCTTCTCTCTGTGTAAATCGGTTATCCATGCAGTGGATTCTTGTCATTGGCTGTTTTCATTTTGATTTGGATGACATGCTTTTGGCTGAGGGCTTTTGTGCAAAAGGCTTTTTTTTCTGATTATCAGGCTGGCTTTTTTTTGGCTTGAGTTCATGTGCTGTTTTTGCTGCTGAGTGTTGGCGCTTTATACTTTTTATTTTGGTGCTTGTTTCGTCTGTGTTTCTGTTTGTTTTTGCTAAAGTGGCTTCTGGAGCTTCTGTCAATCACTCCTTTTTCACACCCTGATGTTTCTTTTCCCCCCCTGCTTTCCATTATGTTACTCCCCCCTGTTTCTGCAATGCATCTTGGGAACCAGGAAATGGAGTCAGATGCCGAGGATGAGGTAAACCACACCCTCCCCACCATTCGCTGCCGTCTGCGCTAGATCTATAGCGGCTCCTGCTTCATCATAGCATTATTCTTTCCACTTGTACAAGGACAATTCGAGCTTTCCTTGTTCAAAGCAACCTTTAGCTGCATGATATATTGTAGATATGGAAAAAACGATTTGTTTTATGTCCAATCTTTATCCCTTCCGCTCTACAGTATGTGATACAAGTGGCTTTGGAGTATAGATGTACTTACAGTGTCCTTAAGTTAAGATTTAACCGTTAGTAACATTACTTTAAAACTGATTATTAAGTACTTATAATGTAGAGTTTGTACTTCTCATGACTAACTTAAGCTAATTTGGCTAGCTTGGCATAGTAACACTTATTGTAAATTGTATTAAAATAGAGGATTGGAGTGCAGTAAATTAGTTGCTGTATTACTTAACTGTTAAATATGGGCTTTGTTTTTATGTTAATACCAACTAATGCAGACTATTGGGTTTGCTTTAATTTGACGTTTATAATGTCCAAATGTTGGTCATTTGGCAGCACCACACAATGTAGGGTGACCTAGAACTAATAGGTTTTTGTGTTGTTTGCTATTGTTGCAGACTGAAAAGCCAGAGCGACGTCATACCTTTGCATCCCTAGCCTTACGTAAGCGCTACAGCTATCTGGCCGAGCCTGCACTGAGTGAGTTTTGACATTTTCACTAACAAACCCTTTGATGAATTTAATAATGCCAATTTATAAGTGGATAAGATAGTTTATTAACAACTTTAATTAACCTGTAAAATGCGTAATCGATATGTAGATAGATGTGACTTAATGTAATAAATGCATATTTCTCATCCTACATGACATGCACTGTCCACATGCTTGTTTACGACATGGTACATATTTTTGCATGGGTCAATGAGTGGTTTTTGTGCCGTGCTTGCCCACATTGTGAGTTGTACACCTTCTGGGTTTGTTTGGTTGATTTCCACTGCTGAGTTTTAGAAGTCCAAATGCAGCAACATCAAAATTTTTCTTTGATTTACCACCACAATGTAATGGAAGTTTTGGGAGGAAGGTCAAAGCAAAATTTTAATGTGTTTTTTCATTTGTCCCCTCTGAGTTTAAAGCCCTTTTTTTGGCTTTGTGATGATGTAGCAGCTTTTTGAGGGACAAACATGCATGTAAGAGGTCTTGAGTTTGGCTTTTCTTTCAGGTGTGTCTTTTCAGTTTTTTCACACTTTGTGCTTTTCACCAGTTCTTATCGATCTTGCATGACAAAATGGGCCAAGACTTCAGTCTTGGAAAACACATTTTGTCATATTTTGTTTGTTACATAATGAAAGGAAAATGGAAACTTCTGCAGCCATTGGCTCTGTTGTAGTGACTAAATTGTCTTTGGGGAATCTGTCATTATGTAAGTTTTGGAACAAACAGATAAAAGGCACTTTACAAAGCGGATTGAAATTAGAGCCAGAATCCATACGCTGATTTCAGTCCAAAGAGAGAAGTTGTTTTTGTGTTAATCCTGGTGCATTTGTCCTACCATTTTTTCCGTTGTCAATTGTTAGTCTACTCCATTGTCTTTTGGGATTTTACTTTGCTGCTGTATGTGCTTTGTTAAGTTTATTCATTATGTTGCTGTTGTTGTTGCTGTTTGAGTCATATCCAAATCCTGAATCATACAGGAACACATCCGTTTCTTTTCATAACTCCATCTTCAATCAATACTCAAATATTAGCACTTCATAAAACTGCTATTTTTCCTTCCTTGATACCAGGACTGCGTCACTGACAAACTCTTCCTCCTCTGATCTCTTTTTCTTTCACATTTTTTTTTATTCCTTTTCCTTCCCCAACATAATTTTCTGTTACCTATACTATTCCATATTCTTTTTATTATTATTTTTCCCCATTTCTTCTTTATCCGTATTTCTACAAATTCATCTGAAGAAACAGCAGTTGAGCGGAGCACAACAGCAAGAACACTGCCTGCTGGTTACCCTCACAAACCTGTCTTTCCAACCAGACCTTACCCACCATGGTCGACTGCTCCTATTACCGTCCCTGGTCAAACAAGGCCCGTCGGAGTGGGGGGTTCCCTCACCGATTCACCGGCAGGCTCACCAGCTGCTTCTCCATTGAAAACTACCTGGCCCCTTTCCTCCCCGTTACCTGCATGCGCTGCAACAATCAAAGCCCCCCTGGGAGCACCACCACCTACCATGTCATCCCCAGTTAAATCAGTTAGCGACCTATTGTCCTCATCCCCCATCAGGTCTTACAGGACTATGCCTTCACCCATTAAAACCGTTGTCCAGCTGGGTCAGTACCCTGTCCAGGGGTCTGCCAGCCTTGTGTCCTCTGGAAGCCCGTGTAAACCTGCCACAGATCCAGCATCTATCAAAAGCCTTGCTTCAGCATACACATCAAGGACTTCCCCACTTCACTCGATACCCAATGGTTCTGTACCAGAGAGGTCATCAGCTCCAGCATCGCCAAAGTCACCTTACAACATGTACAATTCTAATCTGCCTTTTAAAACTGCCCTTGGGTCCACAATTGCGACAGATGCAGGCGCACCTAGCCTTTCTCCCGTTAAAAGCATGTCCAGCCTGTCCTCTTTGAAAACCTCTGTAGATTCAACACTCTCAACCAGAGGAGGGAGGACGTCCCTCTCGTCTCTCTCCTCGACCGGGCAGACAACCATTGCTTCCTCAGAACTCTCCATGATGAACGGATCAGTCTCTCCTGTTAAATATCCGTCCTCCTCCTCCACGCCATCCTCCCCTTCTTCTCGCCAAATCTCAGAGAGAAGTAGCAGCCTTCAGGAGAGGATTCAGGCCACCACCCAGGCAGCGACCTCCGGCGTCAGCGCCGCCATAAATGAAGCTATAGACTCATATTCTGTGTCGGGCTATGGCACTCTTAGATCACTGTCCTCCTCGCGTAGGACTGCAGCAACAAGCTCTGCTTACGGTTCTCTGAGATCCATAGCTGCCTCCTCCGGCGCGGCAGTTACTTCTAACACAATGACTGTTCCTGTGTTTTCCTTAGTCAACGTCATTCCAGACACCCCTGTCAAACCAGGGCCAGGGTCTCTCAAAATGGCACTGCCTGATTCCTCTCGTGCCTCATCCTCGTCTTCTTCCTCTTTGTCTTCCTGTGTTACCTCATCAAAAATAAAGTCCCAACTGAAATCCCCTCCGTTTATCACGCCGGCCATCATCCACCCAACTGGAACTTCCAACCAGGAGATACTAAAAGATGTAGCAGACATGAAAGAGGATCTGATCAGGATGACGGCTATCCTGCAGACAGACACACAGACAGCAGCTAAAACTGTTCAAACGTCATACACTGGCACTCCTAAAGAGACCAAGTTAGAGGACGAGGAGCCATTTACTCTAGTGGAGAAAGTGAAACAAGACTTAGTGAAAGTCAGCGAGATATTAAAGAAAGATGTCAAGAGTGAAGGTAAGGTAGGTAAAGAGAGAGCTTCAGAGGATGAATGGGAGGAATTTTCCATAGATGAGATTGAGGAAGCACAAAGTGCCTTCTCTGACTTTTACCCTCTCTTTGATGAAAACACACTCCTGCTCAAGCAGCAGTCCATGTCAAGTAAAGACTTAGAGTTGGCTAAAGTAGTAGACTTTTTAACAAATGACATTGGCGCTAGCTCTCTCTCCAGAATGGCGGAGTTAAAATATAGATACGAGGAGGAGGCAAAAAGGGAAGGGGAAGAGAAACAGAAACGTGTCCTTAAACCATCTATGTCGATACAAGAGCACAAACTCAAAATGCCTCCACCGGTCTCAGGCATGCTCAGGTCTCCCTCAGAGAAGGACCTGAGCAAACTTGCTGAATCCTATCAGGGGACGGACACTATTTTGGAGTCACCCGAGGACCTGTCCCATGAACAGGATAAGAGTCCCCTGTCCGACAGCGGGTTCGAGACCAGGAGTGAAAAGACACCGTCTGCTCCTCAGAGTGCAGAGAGTACAGGACCTAAGCCTTTATTCACAGATTCACCCATCCCTCCCTGCGTCACTGAGACCAGGACTGAAGTGGTCCACATTAGGAGCTACGATGATCCTTTTGAGCCTTTACTCATGGACGAGGCTGCATCTGCTCTTCCCTTTATAGAGCCAGATGCAGCTTCAACGAGCTCCATGCAAGCCATGGCAATGCCAGAAGAGGACTCCATGATGAACAAGAGTGTGTGTCTTAAAGAGGAAACTCATATTACTACTACAACTAGAATGGTCTATCACAAGCCCCAACTGACCGACAGCGTAGAGATGATAGAGGAAGGTATGTCAGTTAGAGATATCATGAAAGCTTTCCAGTCAGGTAGGGACCCATCTAAAGAGCTGGCAGGCCTTTTTGAACACAAAGCTAGCCAGGATTCTGTCAAAGGCGACGAGCTGACTCCTAGATTTCTTGACAGAGACATTAAATCCAAACCCAAAGTTGAAAGGATAATCGAGGTTCATATCGAAAAGGGCCACAGCACAGCAGAGCCGACTGAGGTCATCTTCAGGGAAACCAAGAAACACCCTGAGCTTTATGTCTACAAAGGGGACCATGGGATTAGGGAACTTACCGATTACGAAGAGGCCCAACAGGAAGAGGAGGAACTTACTGCCGAAGAATCTCTGCCCTCCTTCCTAGAAACATCTCGCGTTAACACCCCAGTGTCACAGGAGGAGGACAGTCGCCCAAATTCTGCCCAGCTGATAGCAGACGATTCATATAAAGCCCTGAAACTATTGAGCCAACACTCCATAGAATACTGTGATGATGAGCTATCTGAAATCAGAGGCGAGTCATATAGGTTTGCTGAGAAAATGCTCCACTCAGAGAAACTTGACGCGTCATCGCTGTCTCACTCTGACACAGAGGACTCGGCAATAGTGACTGACAGAAACCGCCACCTAGTTTCTGAGGAGAGTGGTAGCCGTGGCACTGAGAGTCAGCAACATGGAAGCCCCAAAAGAGAGTTTGTTTCTAAGTCATCTAAAGATGGGTCCCCTATGTCTGGTAAATTTGTGCACAGGGACGAACCATCTCAGTTTGATAAGGTGACAGTGCTTCATTACTCCACAGAGCAGGGAAGCCCCAAACATGCTGTTTGGATGCGATTTACAGAGGATAAACATGACAGGAGCAGGGATAAACTCCTTTACGAGGATAGGGTGGATCAAACTGTAAAGGAAGCTGAAGAAAAACTCAGTGAGGTATCACAGTTCTTCCGTGACAAAACAGAGAAGCTCAATGATGAGCTGCAGTCCCCTGAGAAAAAGCCTGTGAAACGAGAGCCAAAGGAACCCAGGTCCTGGCCTAGCTCTGCCTGCAGTACCCCTGAGAAAACACAGCAGAAACCTAAAGCAGAAGAGGGCTTCAGTAAAAGCAAACTCAGGGAGCCTTCTGTTGGTAAAATGTTTGACAGTGTAACTGAAAAGAAAAGTTCTAGCTTACCAAGCAGTCCCCAGAAAAGCAGTGAGGATAAAATTAAACAGCAAACTAAAACCAGTGAGTCTGAACCCTCTTCTCCCTCTCATGTAAAATCAACATCCAAAGTCAGCGCTGCAAGGATGAAGTTTGAATCTGAGGCTCAGAAACAAACGCAGTTTAGTCCAACCAAAATTCCTCCTCCAGTGCAGCCAAAACCTTCAATAAAGAAATTACAGGAGAGCAAACTTCCTGTTTATCAGTGTTATGCAGGAGGAAAAACACCAAAAGTATCTGAACCGTCAGAAAAGGTAACTCTAAAAAAGGATGTAGAGAAGGACACATGTGCTGTCACCGACAGCACTAAACCTGCTTTGATATCATCAACATCTAAATCCCCAAAACATACAGGAGACAAGTCGCCAAACAAAAACATCCCAGAGCCCTCGTTGCAAAGACAAATTAGTGAGACTGAGAGTCAAAAAGCTACTACTAAAGGGAAAGATATCCCTTCCACTGTTACTCAGGAAATTAAAGAAAGCAATAAAGGTCAGAAAGTCCAGGCACCTGTTGTTCATGATACTGCTAAACTACTAGAGAAAGACAGTGATGCTAAAAAGAGCCAACAAGTCACAAAAAGTGCTTCCAAAGAAGTAATAGCTGAGGTGTTAAGAAAAGACGCAGAAGAACCACCAAACAAAAACCTAAGAAAAAAGACAGAATCACAAATTCCTGTAAGATCGTCTCCTACTTTAGATAATGACCTCACAAAGAAACAGACAATAACTAAACCATCACAGATACCTACATTATCTAAGAGCAAAATACAGACGAGCCTTGAGACAACCCTGGCAAAAACAGATCTGACCTTTGAAATTCTAGATAATGCGCCCAAAGATTCCAACTCCAACAACCTCCCCAGCCCTAGAGACACCCTGGAGAAAGTCATAACCCCTCCAGATGCTATAACAACCAAAGAGAACTTCAAGGGCATCAAAACTTTACCTGTTTATGTCAGTGTCCAGGTAGGAAGGCAGGCAGAGAGGGAAGCCAAAGGGACACTGTACACAGTCAAGCAGAATTCAAACTCAGCACTCAGCCCCTTAAGCCCCGATGATGATACACTAGAACAAGTTTCCTTCATAGATAGCTCAGGTAAAAGCCCCATTACGCCAGAAACCCCCAGCTCTGAGGAGGTCAGCTATGACCTCTTGCCCAGGACCCCTGATGGCTTTATGGGATTCATGCCAGGACAACCCAGCCCCATCATGGAGGTATCTGAAGAATCAGAGGAAGATGACTTAAGCAGAGTTTTTTTCTCTTTTAAAGAGGTCCTACCGGAAAGCAAAACTAGTGTTCACACCACCCAAGCAGACCTTGCTAATGCTAATGAGCAAGAAACAGAAAATAATGATAACCAGCAGGAAACAGCAACCAATGGCCAATATGATGAAATGACCGAGCAGGAGCATCAAGAAGTCTCAAAAGACAAAGGTATCGCATATATTGAGTTCCCTCCCCCACCTCCTCTGGACTCTAATTCAGAAATATCCGACCCAGAAAGGAAAGGTTCCTGTGCCTCTTCAGAGGCCGAGACAGAAATGATGGAGGTGAACTTACAGGAAGAACATGACAAGCACCTGCTGACCGAGCCAATTATACGTATCCAACCCCCTACCCCGGTGTCCCAGGACGAAGATGACAGTCAATCAAATGATGAAGGGGCAGGAGACGACGAGGATGAGTCAATCTTTCAACCAATTCCTTGTAAGAAATTAAATTTCAAAGGTCCCGAGGAGGAGGAGAAGAGGAAGGAGAAGGAAAAGGCATCTAAAGCCAAAAAACATGACAAAAATGGAAACAACAAAGAACTTAATGGCGGGACAAATGGCGGGACCAATGGCGGGACCAATGGTGGGACCAATGGCGGGACTAATGGTTCCAATGATTCCAATGGCAAAGGAGAGGACTATGATTATGAGCAAAATGGAAATGACCAGTCCATTACAGACTGTTCAATAGCCACAACGGCTGAATTTTCTCATGACACAGATGCGACAGAGATAGACTCTCTAGATGGATATGAACTTCAGGATGAGGATGACGGCCTGTGCGAGCAGGCAGATTTACGGCTGTTTGGGCTTCCAGACAGCCGGAGAGACGTCTGGGCAACAGACACATTTAGGTCCACCGACCGCTCTTTTCCACCGACCAAACTGGAAGTTATTGAAGAAGAGAAAACCCCGGAGGAATGTCAAAAGGACACTTTCAAAAAAGATAGCCCCCCAAATGGTGAGACACCTGATGGTGTTAGTAAAGATGGGGTTAAAGGTCAGGAACAAAAACAGTCAGATAAAGAGGGATTTTCAGACACTTACTTTAGTTATAAGTTAGAAGAGGAGTTTAATTCTCCTTTTAAGACTGTTGCCACTAAGGGGCTGGACTTTGACCCCTGGCCCAGTAAAGGTGGAGAAGAAGAAGTCGTTGACATGGAAGGGACAAGGGAAAGCAATGGTGAGCCTAAGCCTTTTGGACTGGCAGTGGACGACCAGTCTCAGGCCACAACACCAGACACTACCCCAGCCCGAACACCAACGGACGATAGCACGCCGACGAGCGAGCCGAACCCATTCCCCTTCCATGAAGGGAAGATGTTTGAGATGACACGCAGTGGTGCGATTGACATGAGCAAGAGGGACATGGTGGAGGAGAGGCTGCAGTTTTTTCAGATTGGTGAGCATTACTACTCGGCGGGCAGGTACAGGGTCAGGGACTTAGAGGTAGATGCCTCCTCACAACACGGGGATCATTTTAATATTCAGGATCCCACGGATACCTTAACAGTCCCTCAAGTCTCCATTCAGACTACTACTGTCCAGCTAGAAATATCAAATACGGCTGGCAGTTACACCACATGCAGAGACTCCAACACTGAGCCTAAATTCTCCACTTTTAGAACAGGATTCAAGTTGTCATCTGATAAAACCTCTGATGCTTCAAATAGCACTTCTAAATGTAGAATACCAGGCATCTTTGATCACTCTAATGACATAACCTCAGGAACAACTGTAGATACTTCTTATTCTGTAACCTCAGATTATTCTAATTTTGATATATCAGGCATCACAGATTATTATTCAAATCACAGAATACCTTCAGGTGCATCCAACCATTTGGATTGGACTTCAGAAAATCCCACTTATTACCAAAGCACAGATTCATCATCCGCACAACATGTTAGCAATCGCCAAGCACGGAGCAGCAATACCAGTGGCAACATCCCTGACTCCCATTCAGACGTCAGTCAGGCTGTATTCAACTTGTTGTCCTCTTCGGGACCCACTCTCGGCAGGAGTGTCGGCAGGATAGAAGCATCCTTCAGCCAGCTGGAGGAGAACAGCAGGGAAGGCAGGGCTTTTACTCATGTAGCAATAACAAACACAGCAGCCAAAGAGGTCAAAGGCAAGATATGCAAGTCAAGGTTACCGGTGAGGGCGCCCAGTCGCAAACTATGCAGTCAAAGTCAACCAATGGTGAAAGATAATGTTGATAAATTCCTAGTAAGGAAACATGCAAAGCATAATGTCAGGGAAAGATTAGACCCTTTTGAGAATGTATTTCCTAAATCTAGAATCCCAGTAATGAAAGCCATGAAATACTCTTGTTCACGGGAGCAGAAGCAGGTTCGAACTAAATCTGTGGTTAGTGATAGAAGCACTTCCAGGGGTAATAAACAACTAACTAAAGGCAGATCCAGCACTGAACATAGATACAGTTTAGGGAAAAATGCAAGTAGAAGTAGCACAAATGAGACGGGGAGAAAAAACAGTGCAGTGGTCTCCAAAAAAACAAAGTGTGTCAATAGCCAGGCAGCCAAACGTTTGGACCAAACCATTCCCAAGGAGGCTGAGAGAAAGTTAGAGGGGAAAACACGGCCCACTGAGGACGGAGAGAGCTGCAGCCTCAGCACTACCAGGAACACTTCCTTCACATCTAGAGCACCTAGAAGTTCCCGCCCTTCACGCACCTCTACCTCCACCTCCACCAGCACCACCACATCATCAACACCATCTGCTAGAGATGTGAGAGCTGAGGTTGAGCAGGCCAGCAGTGAGAGGATGAGGAGGAGGAAGAGTAGGCGGACACTTGGAGGGAAGGAGCAAAAGCAGAAGGAGGAAGGGAGTCAGGTTGATCAACCAATCACGGCTACTGTCACGGAGACTAGTTTGTAAACTCTTTCTAAACACTTGTTTATACTTTTATCTCTCTCTCTGAGATGCATGTAGCTGTTGTGGGTGCTTTGTGATGTGACGTAAGTGTAGCTGTCACTTCTTCTTCTTCTTCTTCTTCCTGTCATTCGTGTTATCTGTGTCCTGTGCTGTCTAATTTAGGCAAAGAAGTAAAGGCTAAGACACGGAGAATCGATGACAGAATCAACTAGCTGCCCCCTTAGTCGACTAGTCAACTACTCTTAGTTAGTCAACTAAGAATTTCTTTGGTCGAGGACAGCCCTAGAATACTCAAAATTTGTCCCTGGATCAAGCATAAATAGCCGAATTTCACGCAGTTTGGTGTTTAAAGTCTGTTAGGGAAAGGGGTGTCTGTATATGTGCTATGACAGGGGATTAATTACCTCATGGCTAGTGCTTTACAACAGACTATAGGGATGTCTTTGATGCAACAGAAACTACAATTTTAATATCAAGTAAACACTTTTTTTATTGTCAGTATTGGCTTGCAAGTAAGCACACTCGAGGGCCTCAGTTAAGTGAGTGTGCATTCCCGTCTATTACTGTGGGGTTTTACAGGCTACCACACACATTCTCACTTTCATTTCACACTACAGATCAAGTTAGCTTCACACCTCACCACACCGCTCACTTCCCCCACCCTCGACATGATTAAGACCCTAGATGTAAAGAAGATTGTTTGGGGAAATATGACCTTGTGTTTGTTTTGGTCTGCTTGCCTGGTTTGTAGAGATCATTTGGTGGTACTTTTGCTCTCTGGAAAACACTGCGAAAACAATTCAACGGCTGGACTTGACAATCAGATAAATGCCAGCTGCGCTAGAGGCGTGTCAGTGCAGTCGGGACGGTGGAAAACAGCTGGATTACTTTTGATTTCAAGTTGAAGCCATGAATTGGTTTTATCAGTGGGAAATGTTGCCTGACGGTAGATCGTTTGTTGTTAGTGATGTGATACAAAACTCTTTAACTCTTTACTACTAATACTAATATACTACTGGACATCAAACATTTTAGTGTGAAAATGTGATTTTTGTTTTTCCTTTTCTGGCCTCACAGATCCTCATGCTTTAGATTGTTATTTTGTATTATCAGATGTTCTTTTAATAGTGCTAGTCCAGGGGTCAGCAACCTTTACTATCAAAAGAGCCATTTTAGGCAAAGAAAAAAAACAAAAATCTGTCTGGAGCCGCAAAACTTTTGAACATTGTGATGAAGGTAACACAGTTTATAGTCTAAGTATATAAATTAGTATATAAGTGTAATGCAGTGAGGGCCAAAGAGCAAATGTACTACGGAGTATTAGGGCTACTTTGAGGGGGAAAAAAATCGGAGATTTCCAGAATAAAGTCATATTATTACGAGAAAAAAAGTCGTAATATTACGAGAATAAAGTCATAACTTTACGAGAATAAAGTCGTAATATTACGAGAATAAAGTCATAACTTTACGAGAAAAAAAGTCTTAATATTAAGAGAATAAAGTCATAACTTTACGAGAATAAAGTCGTAATATTACGAGAATAAAGTCATAACTTTACGAGAAAAAAAGAAAATAACACGTAAAATTACTACTTTATAATATTATGACTTTATTCTCATGATAATACGACTTTTTTTTCGTAAACCTATGACTTTATTCTCGGAATATTATGACTTTATTATCGAAATCTCAGATTATTTTTTTTTTTCCTCAATGTGGCCCTAATACTCCGTCGTACCATAGACCTAGACCAGAACAGTGATAAATAAAAATGAAAATGTAAACAAAAAACAGTTATACATTTCCATTTTTATAAATCCACAGGGAGCCACTGGAGAGGAGCTAAAGAGCTGCATGTGGCTCCAGAGCCGCAGGTTGCAGACCCCTGTTCTAGTCTAAAAGTAGTAATGCAATAGTGGAAAATCAGGGCTGAAGTCGTGTAGTGTGAACTGTGCAATTAGGCAGAGTATGAAAGATAGTTTAGTTAAGATAGTATGGAAATCTCCACTATTACAGTACTCTCTATGTCGCATCCAGAGAGCATATCTGGATTTATAATTAAGAAGAAGAAATAGAATATAGCCTTATAGACAGTCCGTTTAAAACTTAAAGGAATAGTTCAACATTTTGGGAAATACACTTATTATCCAACACATAACCCCCACAATGTTTTTACACAGTACTTTAAATAGATTAAATTAAATAAAACGTGTTAATTAGTGAGCATTAGAGGTGCTGGTAGGCAGATTTCTTTTTACCTTTGGACAGAGCCAGGCTAGCCAGGCTAAGGCTAAACTAATCTAAGCTAACTGTCTCTTGGCTCCAGCTTCAGAGACGTGAGAGAGTGGTATCGATCTCCTCATCTAATCAGCAACAAAGTGAAGTGCACTTCCCAAAAATGTCCCAACTATTTCTTTTAGCGAGCGTCCATTATCCAAACTGAATCACTGAGGAAAGTCTGGCCAGAAAAAAAACTGTTTTTATTTTTTCCAGAGGTGAGACCTGGGACGGTGAGCTAAAGTTAGTCTTTATGTTTGTTCAGTCGCCAACAGTACGGGGTTTAATGTGAATATCACATCAGAAAATGGCAAAAAAAAAAAGAGGCAAAAACTCATTAAGTAGGTATTTAGTAGGTGTTGTTTAAATCACATTAATGTCTGAAACAGACAAACTTTAAGTTCACAATCCCAATCTATTTCTTTTATCATTGATCCCCTCTGCGGGCCATTTTATAAGAGCCATTTTGTGTATCTCTTACTGAGAACCACATTAAATTAATTTTGGGATTTGTTGTCATAATATCACATGTTAACTGTTTGTGTCCTGCCCTTCCCTGCTTCCTCGACACAGGCCCTCAGAGTCCCTGTGAGAGAACAGACCTCCGCATGGCGATAGTAGCCGACCACCTCGGACTCAGCTGGACTGGTGAGTCTACACACATCTCACCTTTTTCACACTATAAGAAAAACACTCAAAAGTATGAAGCGATGAAAGAACACCATCTTTATTATGGTCATCGATACGACGACATTAAATCTGTTTCATCTCAATCAGGTCAGCATCCAACCAGAGACTTGTGCACTTATGATAACATTCAGTATATCCACTGATAAACATTAGATATGATGCCCGTCTTGCAACAGAGATTCAGTATGTGAATTTTAAAGAACACCCACATACATGTATGAATGAGCTGGCCTGAGCCCAGCTCTCAAACCTTTAGTTTCACAGTGTTTGTTGCCATCTGGTGGACATGTAGTATACAAATATCCTAACTGAGCAGTACTGCAGTGGCATTTATAGTCACATACATCATCGTCACTACACATATGAGACTACATGAAAGTAGGAAAATTCTCAAAACTTGTAATTTTTCAGTTGTATTTTGAGAATTTAAACATACACACCTCATGATGAGACACATTAGGAGTTAGAGGGGTGAAAATATATACAGTAAATGATGTATTATTCATTTTGATAGCAAAAAGCTTGTATAGTAATGTGTTTATATTCTTCCATGTCATGTATCTGAGTGTGTATAAGATGATTTTATGTATATATTGTATTAGAGCAGCGATAAGGGTGTGGCCTCTGCAGTTTAGTCCGAGTCTGACCACCTGCACTGCAGCACTGCCCCACGCCTCTCTGCCTGCCTGCATGTGTGTGTGTGTGTGTGTGGGCGTCACCAGTAATCGTGTGTGTTCACAGGCGTCCATCTGTAGTGCGTATTATGAGTGTGCGTGTAATAGTTGTGTGCCTTCTGTCCGGTGCAGTGACTGGAGAGAGTGGAGTCTAATCCATATTTAATGTGCGTTCCTGTTGCAGAGCTGCAGCGAACGATCTGCTGAACATTATGTTCTCATAGTTTAAAATTTATAGGCAGTATGCTCGTCTGTACAAGCAGCGTTTCACTCCCCCCATCGGCTTCAGATTGTGTTTGGCACAGTCGTTGGCAGTTATAATTATTTAGCGACTGAGCACTGATGAAATTAACGAAAACATAAGTATTGACACAAATCCTAAAGATTTGTTTTCATCAGATAATATGTCCATCCCCTCTTGTTTCATAAGCAATCAAGGTTAGCTTGTAACATGAGAACCGATGGAAGGTGAATCATAGTTGCTGCATAGCTGAAATTGAATTTAAAGTGCCTCGTTCTCCATATATCTTTTCTGGCTACTTATCGTTGCCGTTTTTCTGCATTTCCTCACGTGTTAATCTGTGTAAACCCCTGTGGCAGCAATTTGTTTACACCACATACGATGTGTCAGGCAGCAGCAGCAGCAGCTTGTCATCAGATAGACTGTTTTCTCATGTTTCTGCATTTGTGGAGGCATTTTTGTGCTGTCACTTCCTTTTGAATTGTGATGTTGTTTGTGATCCTGTCAGCCACTGACTAAGACAGAACATGCCACTTAAAGGATGATAAATCACACAGTGCATCATTGTCAGTGCAGACATTTTTAGGATAGATTACCTTAATAGAGTGGTGAAGTCCCGCTCCTTCCGGTGGCCAAACATGGGACCTTATTTAGGAAAAAATATTTACGGTAGTCAGAGGCAAGAGAGAAATATTTTTTGATCCCCTTTGAATTACAACATGAATACACATATGATATTTGTCAATTTAAAACTTAATTTTGCAAGTCAAGAAAGTCGCAGTTTGTTGTAAAACTGTATAAAACTGTGAAAATACACACCTACACACCCAAAAGTCATGTAGTGACGTCTCTCTCTCTCTGAAGCTACGATGTCTGTGTTTTTCGTACTGGGATGTACTCACACCAGCAACGGGTCTCGCTTGTTCTTTCGCTTCCCGGCTGATAAACAAATCAGGAGTTGCTGAATAAACCACATCAGGTCAGATAACGTTACATCTGTGCGTGGAACATAACTAAGTTAGCTAGCTGACTAGTCTTGGTGACGTATATTGTGCGAGACGAGAGATGTAGTTCACTGAGCTGTTTCATGCAAAACTGAATGACACAACAACAAACTGAGACTTTCTTGACTTACAAAAATTATCTTTTAAATTGACAAACATCGTGTGTGTGATTCATGGCTCAATTCAATTTGGATCAAAAAACTATTTGTCTCTCGCCGTTGACTACCGCTCATATTTTTTCTGAAATAAGGTCCCATGAGGGACACTGGAAGGGGCGGGGCGTCGCCTCTCTATAGAAATGAGACTCGTACTTGTAATGCAAGGCCAACACGTTGAGCAATAAATGCATCATTCTGGTTGTCTTTCTCATGAAAAGTTTTTTTGTTTTTGTGGTGTTTGTTGTCGTTACAGAGCTGGCCAGGGAGATGGATTTCTCTGTGGATGAGATCAACTTTATCAGAGTGGAGAACCCCAATTCCCTGACAGCACAGAGCTTCATGCTCCTAAAGAAATGGGTGCACAGGGACGGTAAAAATGCCACAAGTAAGTAGCGTGTGTGTGTGTACTGTTACCTATGTAGGGATGGGTATCGTTAAGATTTTAGCGGTATTACTACTGTTACCAATACTGCTTATCGATCCGGTACTTTAACTGCACTCTTAACGGCTGTTGTAGGTCATATCCAGGTTTTCCTCTCCCAGCTGAGTAATACATTACTTCAGTTACTATCTTATGAAAACAATGAATCAATATAACTGACGATGTAATGGTTTTGTGGTATTACAACATGACTGTAAATGTGATTTCTCTGTCTCTCTCCTCTCCAGCGGATGCTTTATCTGCGGTGCTGACTAAGATCAATCGGTTGGATATTGTGACTTTGCTGGAAGGGCCCATATTTGACTACGGTAACATTTCAGGCACACGCTGCTTTGCCGATGATAACGCAGTATTCCCGGATCTGTCCGATGGTAAAGTGTAGCCCACCCTAGCTGAACTCTTAAGTCTATCTCTCAGTCTATCCCTTCACCCTTCTTCACCTCCTCTCTCAGCCAGATAGTCAGAACCTGACTGTGTAAACAAATGCCAGAACCAATCAGACTTGACCAATCAATGGAAGTTAATGAGAATTTAACCAAAAATGACTTAATGCTCCAGCAGGTTCATTGAGCTCACATCAGATAGTAATAGCATTAGAGTCGTCCTTATTGAGCAGTCACCCCAGTCAGCTTGTTAGTTTTCCAACACTGGGCTATTAATTTGTAGCACTCAGTCATTGGAACGTTAATGGCAACTGATAGATTTCTGGGTGATTATTATTAATATATTTCTCTATAAAATATGTACCATTTTGGGTGCATGAGACTTCTTAGTATGTGTGACTGTTTTTGTAAGCTGTTCAAGAGCATGATCCTGAAGCAAATGTAAGCCGCTAATGAACTGGTGTCTCTGTCCCGTCTGATGAATGTGTTGATGATCCCGTTGATGAGATAATGAACGAAGCACATTTGTCAGACGGGTTAGGGCGCCTGTTCATGATTTGGTTTAACAGTAGTTATGTTTATGTGTATGTTACAAGTAACTGATACCCACCACACATCTCCTTTTTGTCAAGTTCTGCCATATGCTATTACATAATACATAGAAACATAATTATAATAACAACCAATTTATAATAATGGCATGCTTGCTTTAAGCAGCATGGCAAGTCTTTCTCTCTTTCTAACTTTCTCTCTCTCCTCCTTAATATGAAAATTAAATGTGGCAGCTGCCAGTATTCTCTGATTCTGACGGACACAACGAGGGACATTTCAGAACGTTGATTTGCTTTTTGTTACAGATAGTTTGTGATTATAAAATATACCGCAATCAGCCATTTCATCATATACAAACACCACCTGCCCAACACAGGAAGTGGTGTTTTATTAAGCATGTGCAGCAGGTGTGTTCGTTGTCATTGCTTAAAGGAATACTCTACCAATTTAGCATTGCACTCTTACAACATTGTCAAAATAAGGATAGACGGTTTGAAAAAAAAGGATACAAATCGTAAGAGCGGTATCTAACAATTAGGGATGCACCGATACCGATACTGTGCTCATGTACTCGCACTCATACTCGCAACACGGCTCCGATACAACGACACCGATACCACTTTACGGCAGGGTGACGTTAACCTCTCGTCACCATCTTTCGGTTCCTATCGTACGCGCTCACGCTCCACCTCCCCGACGGTGTGTGCGGGACGGGCCGGTGGTGCGCCCGACCCCACGGGGCCGGGATCCCACCTCAGGCGGCGCGCGCGGTTGGGGCGCACTGAGGACAGTCCGCCCCGGTGACACTTTGGACAAGGCCCCGGGAAGCACCTTCGCCCCGAGCCTTTCCAAGCCGACCTAGAGCTGGTCGCGGCGCACCGCCTCGTATGCGGGACTGTGGTTGTGGAGTACATATACTCAAGTACAGTACTTAAGTACGATGTTGAGGTGTTAAGGTACTTGTACTTTACTTGAGTATTTCCCATTTCCCATTAGTTCATACTTCTACACTGCATTTCGAAGGGAAATATTGTACATTTTACTCCACTACATTTATCTGACAGCTGTAGTTACCAGTCACTTTACAGATTATTATTTAACATACAAAAATATACAGTAGTAGTATATAAAGTAGTTCAAATTAGCTCAACCTCGACCAACTACAACACTGAAGTGCTTCTTACATGCTAATGCACCAGTAGACCCAGTAACAATCAAATAATATAATATATAATAATATAATAATGACATGGACCACCCTGCTGCATGAGTACCAACTAACATTACATAGTATGTTTATATCAATGTATTGCTTATACTTTTTCCACCACTGCATCAACAGTGTGCTTGACATTTTATCCAACCAGAATACAATGGAACATTTTTCCATTATTGTTTCTTTGTTAATCAAGGAAACAAGGAAATAAAGAATCAAATCAAAATCAGCTCTCTTTAGCTCTCTCTGAGACAAACTTCTGAAATGGACCTCGTTGTCTAATTAGGTTTCTGAAAGTCATCTCAACACAAAGATCGATGCCACGATTTCTTTAACAACAGTGGATCTTTTTGCAAAGATGATTTAAAATGAAACCAACATTTAACAGATTAAAAATACAAAATGCATGGCTCTGGCTTTGTGTGAGAGGCTGCTGCCTGCTCTGATGTTGTTGGCTTACAACAATACACTCCCTAACACTCTCCAAACGGGTGGAGCCTTTTCAACACATCAGGCACGAGTGTTTTCTGCAGAGCACGCGTTGATGCTCTGTCCCAGATGGCGCTCGCGGATGGGGTTGAAAATGAAACACCTTTTTCCAAAGTGTACAGTGTATAATAAATGCTTCTGTTGTCACTGCTGTTAGCTGTACTGTACCTGTCATCTCCTGAGTTCCTCCGAGCCTCCCAGCCTCTCCGCTCCTCTCCTGCTTTGAGACCAGCAGACTGCCCGCCTCCTACTCCTCCGCCTCTCTCCTCTTCTTCTGCTTCTGAGCGACTAACTCCTTCTGCAGAGTCCCCTGTCAGCGCTAAGCAACACTAACCAGCTAATTTCCACCAACGGCTTCCCTTTCTTAACTCTGGATCCCATCGTAGCTTCTGCTTTGTTACCCTCGCCGCTGAGCTCAGGCTGATTAGAGTAAGACTGGAAGTACAACAGTACCCCCCCGTTAGCACTAACAACTATCTTCTTAAGCCTCTTCTGCCTAGTGCCTACCTCTACTCTAACTGGATGACATCTACAGCTAACTAGCAGGCTTTAACATTAGCATGTCCCCAACCATATGGCCCTTTCAACAGGACTTTGATGAGAACACGTCAATATTATGTGGGAATGTGGGGTTTTAATGACCTGAGGAGAAGTTTACATCCTACATTTACACACATATTATACATAGTGAGTTTTAAAGGGCTGATTCAGGTTTTATACTTAAAAATGTGGCACAAACAACCCATCAAATTTAGTCTTTCTCCAATAGAATTATATCCCTGGTAGTGTAGAGAAAGTTTAGACTCGTGTCTGAATTCTATACTACTTTTGGAGTATGTAGTGTGTTAAAAGAGTAGCTCCAGTAGCACTACTTTGACATAGCAATTTATCACACTAAATTAAGTAAACTAAAAAAAAAAAATCAGTGGATAAAAACGCTTGATTATTTTTTAAGACGTCGCTGCTTGTTGCTTTGTACAATATTGTTCCACAATGCAATGCACAAAGGAAAAATAGCAGCTCCTTACAGGTGCAAAGAAATGATTAAATTTAGGTGAGACAGCTCAAAAAACTTGCAAAACAACTTATTTTAGTTGGCAGTTGGCATCCAATGTATTAGTGACATATGTTATAATTTCCTGTTAGCACAAAATACATGATATATAGTATATACTGTATACAATTAGCATGTAGCATGCATTAGGACACAGCAGCTAATTGGAGGCTAGCAAAAAATGTCTTAGGAGAGTGTGGGGTTGCCCTGGGGAAATTTGGTTTAATGACCTCTGTATTTATAAAATCCTGGCTACGACCCGGCCTGTCAGCATCCCCAGTTCCCATCCTGCTTCTTCTTAGTTATTAAATCAACAAACTTTAGACGTCCTAGATCCCAAAACCTGTTCTCATGCGAGGCAAAGCCAGAATGTGAATTTTACCCCCTTATTTTTTACTCTACTGCTGGAAAAGATGCTACTGCTATTCACTATTCTTGCCTATTTTTGCTTATCAACCGTGAGATAAGCAATCCCGTGACTCTGGTGTGCAATATCTTTGCTTCTGCAGCTTCTAAAACATTAATCACACGTTCACTTCACTGTCTGTGCATTCATCTGTTTTATATGCTGTTTGTCTTCTCATCTGACAGTTCTGTGTTTTTCTTTTTGTCTCTTGTGAACTGTGATAACTGTAATAGCTCCAAAGCTTCTTAGGTCTTCTACGTTCCCCCCGTGTCCTCAAATGCCTCAGCCTGTCGCTCCTCTTCCTCCCTCTCATCCCAGTCATATCACCTCTTTCCCCTCCCCTCCTGCTGTCCTTTCTCCCCCCTCTGTCTTTCTCTTCCCGTCTCCCCGGTCCACGCCTCCTGTCTACGTCCTGCCTGTCGCTCCTGTTCTCCCTCACGTCTTCGCTCTGTCCTTCTCCCCGTCCCTCCCCTCCTCCCCCCGAAGCCCTTTTAGCTGCTCCTCGTTCTTTTCTCCTCCTCCGTTTATTCCTCGTCACTTTCCTCCCTCTGCCTTCTGTCTGTCCTTGTCCCCTCTCGCTTTTCACCCTCCTCCACCTGTTAAATCGTCTCCCCCTTTTCCCTCTCCTCCCCCTGCTTGCACCTCCCTCTCCATGTCATCGTCTTCCCCTTTTCCCTCTCCTCCCCCTGCTTGCACCTCCCTCTCCATGTCTTCCTCTCCCACCTTTCCATCTCCTCCCATCACTTCTCCCTCCTCAATATGTGCCTCCTCTCCTCCTCAACTTCCTCCCACTTCTACACCTCTGCCCCTTCCTTATTGCTCCCCTTCTCCTCCCCTATATCATCACTCTCCTCCTCCCCTTTTACTCCCCACCTCCCCTCCACCGTCTCCCCTCCCTCCTGGTGTCCCTTCTTACTTCAGACGGGATCGTTCTGTTCCTGAAGTCTACATTTAGATGCCCTTTTGTTGCTCTGCTCCTCTCTGCCTTGTGTTGAAAACAACACAACTAACCTACCTGAGTTCTACTGTTAGCTTTTGCTCATACTCTCTCATTAACGTAATTATTGAGACGATGAGCTGAAGTCAGGCTTGTTTGACGTTAAGTGCTTTTTACAAAAAGGCTTGGCTGACTCAAGTGCCAGTTTTAAACTACAACAGTTCCTGAGGAACTTTGTGACATTAGTGTGACTGAATGTTAATGTAGTATTATACAAATACAGTACATGTGAAGTTTCTATCTTAGATTTTATATTCTGTCTTTGGTGCTTTTGGTTTCTCTGTTTCCATCTTGTGATCTGATCATGTGTCTACTCTGTAGTGCTGGTTCAGAGGTCACACAGGAGTCACCACATGTCCTTTGAAGGAGAATCCTTAAAGCAGCATTCATTCTTTATTTTGGCCACTTGGGGGCAGCAGAACCAGTTGTAAACACAACAAACATGACATGGCAAACATGTAATCACAACAGTTGCTTATTTACACATCCATTCATTTTAGGGCTGACCCGATTGCTTCGAAGCTTCGACCGTTGCCATGGTAATCAACCTCCAAATCAGCATTTGAATGCTTTGTTTATTTTTGTTATATATAAGTATGTAATAATGATGTATAAATCCCCAAATAGCCCATGAAATAAGGAATAATCCCACAACATTATTCATATTCAACTTTAATTATTATTCTCAGACGGATATCGCTGTTTGTTGTGTGTACAGTAGTGCGGCAGCGGCACTGAAACAGGAGCTAAAGACAGAGAGATGAACATGTCAGCCAGCTGCGCCACGCTGCGAAGTTTCGAAGCCCAAAACATGGTATTCGGGACAGCCCTAATTCATTTGGAGTCGTGTTTCTGGCCACTTGGCTTGTGTAAGTCCAATATTCTCTTGCTTTTAGCTCCATTTTTGGTCTCCACCAACTCCTGAGGGAAATATATGTGTTTTTAGCTTCTAAATGCTCCACTACATTCACCAGATAGTTACTGACTGTGTTCACAGAGAGTAATAACCCTACACTACAGTTCCCCTCAGCTCTACAGAGCTTTTTAGCCACTTTTAGCTCTTTGTTTTTAGTTTTTTTTGGCCTGCAGACTCCACTCTAGTCAACCTAATTTCCTAACTTGACATGAAGCAGCTGTTTTCATTGAAAAGCGCTGATAAACCCACTGTACGCTACCCAGCACTAAACAGCAGACAGATAAAGTTAGCAGCTAGCAGGTAAAGAGTTAAACATCTAGTGGCTAAAGTACCACATATTTTCTCAGGAGTTGGTGGAGACCAAAACAGAGCTAAAAAAGGGTGAATGAATGAATGTACACCTCCTGCCCAGCACCAAACGACAGGCAAACAAAGCTAGCAACTAGCTGGTGAACATAGTGGAGCATTTAGCAGATATTTCAAGTTGGTGGAGACCAAAAATAGAGCTAAAAGAAGAGTGAATATTGGACTTACATTCATCAGGTGGACACAAATATGACTCCAAATGAGCGATAATTTTGCTCTGTGTCTGCTTGATGTGGAAATAGACTGACTGTTTGCTAGCAAGTTCACCATACCAGCTTTATAAGGTATGCTAATGTTGTGTTTACAGCTTGTTCTGCTGTCCCCCAAAAAAAGTGGCCAAAAAAATCCGTTAATGCAGCTTTAGAGTGTATTACGGTTACACCTGTGTGACTTTTGAACAAATGCTAGATGTTACAAGTGTTTCTCATTTCATCACCTCCACCACCCTTCCCTCCCTCCTTTCCTCCCCTGTTTTTTGTCTTTCCCTCCCTCTTCGATCCCCTCACCCTCTAATCCTTTACTCCTGCCATCCACCCAGGATACGACAATATAGATCTGGAGCTGCAAACCCCCTCAACCCTGAACTACCAGCCCCCATCCCCGCTTCGCTCAGACGACTTCTTTAGCGAGGGCGAAGCTAGCGCAGAGTCCCCTAGCAAGATCATGCTCACTAGACCTAGCGACCTCTCTCTCACTCAGACCACCAGTACCTCCAGCAGCGACCCCCTCACAGTCGCCCCCGGCCCCACCTTCAATGCCCCGCAGCCCCCCATCGCTGGGGCCGAAGATACTGCCTTGACCACTGGAGAAAAAGGGATGTCTAAGGAAGAAAAGACAGGGCTGGTTTATTATGAGGATAATGACAGAAGGGCAGTAGAGCTATCAGGAAAGGGAACAGATGAGGAGGCCGTAGAGAAAGAAGTGAAGGCAGGGCGAGGCGTTGTTTTGGAGGGTCAGGGAGAGGATGCTGCCCCAGAAACTGGTCTTGGAAATGGAAAGCAGGAAGAAGAAGAAGAAGAAGAGGAGGAGGAGATGACCCAGGAGAGGCTGCAGAGTCTGCTGGAGGATATAAAGCAGGAGGGAGGCTTTGAGGACGAGGAGATGACAGAGGAGAGGATGAATGCTATCCTCGAACAACTTCAGCAAGCAGACAAAGACGTGTGTTCAGTTCCAGGCTGGAGAAGCGAGACGTCCGGCGCAATCGTAGAGTCGGCGGCCCACGGCCACAGCCCCGGCACCGAGGAGGGCAGGTAGGATTTGTTTTTATTCTATTTACATATTTACACACAAAGGTTTTCTTTCTTAGTTAAATACACATCAATACATCAATGTTTTCTGATCAGTTTTGTGATCACTTTGTTTCACTCCTGCAGCCCCGACAGTCTGGCTGATTCTTTGGAGCAGCCAGCAGCGGCGCAGACCGACAGACATAACGGCGGTCACATCGATGCAGCCAGGGAAGGAAAGGAAAAGGAGTCCAAGAGGAAGGGATCTCAGGAGGACAGCAGCACAGCGGGACCAAGCAGAGGACGGGAGGAGGAGGGAGGGGAAAGGTCTCAGCACAAAGTCCAGGTGAGTGTCGCTCTTTCAGACATTTCTATTTATTTACTTGTGTACTTTAAATGTATGCACAAACACACATCGTGGTGTCTGTGGGCCTTGAAAAAATGTTCAAATGTGTTTTCCTATAATTCAAGGCCTTAAAAAATGATTGTATGCGGTTATATACATATATTTAAAGCCTTAAATTCAGTTGTAGTGGGTTTACAATGAAGAATATAAACCTACATACTTCATTTGAATGGCAAAATTGGTCCAACATTTCATTTTAACTTTCCACAAAGTCATAAATAGAAGACACATACACACACTTGGTCGGTAATGTAACAATGCTACTGGGCTGCCTTCGTCAGGGGAGTGTTAGGGCTGACGAGTCCAGCTCCGATGAGGAGACCACTGTCACCACCAGGGTGTACCGCAGACGAGTCATACTGAAGGTGTGTAAGGCCCGGTGTGTGGACAGCTGGAGGCAGAGTGAACTTGCATAAAGCTTTGTGACAAGTGTGAAGAGTCACTGAGATAGACAAAAAAGATTTTAAAGTTGGGCTGTGCTGGTGTGTGTTTGACAGCCGTTTTGTGTTTTATAGAATGAAAGTATGTTTCTGTACATGTTTGTTAACATGGGAGTGTGTTTGTGTGCAGCTATAGTGTTTTTAAGAAAGAGAATGTATCATAGGAAAGGTTTCCATCCAACTGTTTTAATGCAAATTATCAATTTACACACAAAAATGCAGTGGAACATCTGAGAATTTAAATTTAAAAAGTCAAAATATTACAAAATAGTTTTTACGCTTGGTTGAGGTGGAAGTTTGCGTGTAGATAAAAATACAAAAAAATGAAGTGAAATACAGTAGAAACAGACTTTGTGAATAAATTATGACTTGTATGAAGCTTCCATTCCAATGAGAAGAAAACTAGCAGCAGACGAGACTGTAACGTTAATCTGAAAATGTAGTAATATTAGTTGTAGTAAAATGTATTATTAAAATGTCCGCAAAATTGTCTCAAAATATTAGTAAAACATCCCCAAATTATTATACAATTTTCTGAAAACATTTACGAAAATATAGGAAAAATATCAGTAAAATATCAAAAAAAATATTTAAATGTCCGAAAAATGTTTTTGCAAAAATATTCGTAAAATACACACAAAATATTAGTAAAATGTCTGAAATATTTTCAGAAAAATATAAGTAAAATATCCAAAGATTATTAAAATGCCTGAAAAATATTAGTTAAATGTCTGAAAGTTATAAAATGTCTGCAACATTTTTGAAAAATATTAGTAAAATTTTGTCGAACTTTTCTGTAAAACGATTTGTAAAAAATCCCCAAATTATTAAAATTGTCTGAAAAAAATTTGCGAAAATTTAAGTACAATGTCCAAAACATCTTCTGAAAAATATTAATAAAATGTTGTCTGAAAAAAGTTTTCAAAAATATTAGTTAAATATCCAGAAAATATTAATAAAATGTGTGAAACATCTTCTGAAAAATATTAGTAAAATATCCAAAATTTATTAAAATATCCCCCCCAAAAAAAACACAAAAATATTTGGAAAATATGCAGAAAATCTTAAAACCTAAAAAAATATAAAAAAATGTCAACAATTAGTAAAACGTCTGAAAAATATTAGTAAAATGTCATAAAACATTTTGTAAAATATTGTCAAACATTTTTAGTAAAACAATTTATGAAAAATCTGAAATACATGAAACAAACATTATACCACATTTCTTTCAATTACATCATCTTGTTGCACTCTTTTCTTCTGCCATGATTTAATGGCATCAGACAGAAGAATTAGCAGCACCATCACCTGTTTCTTAATCTTAACATATCCTAATATTCACATAATGGTAGTAGATGGAAACACACATTGATTTGCATTTTCTTTGGATGGAAACTTGACTATCGTTGCATAGAGGAGAGTGTGTGTGGATGTTTAGCCTTGCTATAGTGCTACTCACTGCTTGTTGGTGTGAGCCTCTACACCACCAGCCGAGCTGTTTGGTGTTTGCCGTTGCTACCTGGTTGGTGGACTGCTGGTTGTTCTGCGTGTTTGGCTCATATGTAGAGCGTAATATTATTTGTAAGTGTAATTCTGAGGCTGGATTTCCACAGGAGCAGAAAATCTGTAAAAGTATGTTGAGTTAAGTTGAGCAAGACACTGAACTCCTCAGATGTTTGTTCACTCTTAATTCAAATTGGATAAGAACTGGATAAAATTGCAATGTACAAAACAAATAACATTTTACTTATGAGCTGCAACTAACAATTATTTTCACTCAATTAATCTGATGATTATTTTCTTAATGAATCGTCTTAGTCTTAAAAATATGAGGAAATTTCCCAGAGCCCAGGGTGACGTTTTGTCTGACAAACAGTACAAAACCCAATAACTCAAACCGATTATCAAAAATGTTGCGCTTTAATTTTTTTGTTGATTATCTAATCGTTGTAGCTATAAAATACAGACGATCTGTTTCTGTATAAATGGAGCCTCATTTTGAGCTGAGTGTGATACATTTGTGTGGTTTTTATTGTCAAATGAGGAAATTCTTTCTTGTTAGAAATGCAGGTTTGAAGTAAAAAGTCATCATAGAGTTTGCAGCTGAAAGTCTGATTGACATTATTTTACAATTTATTAATAATTCAACTTGTTTTAACATCTCTATTATACATGTAAAACAATGAATCTTAGCTTTTGCATCATTGTTCTGTGCTACTGCAGGGATGCAGCTATATTAACATGTTGAGACAGCCTGCGTTACGCACCAGCATCAGTTGGGTTTCCACAGTCTTACCTTCCCAAAAACAGTCAGTTGTAAGATACAAATTGAAATGAGCAAAACGTCGTCATAACTTCAGAACATCATCAAGGATTTTAGTTTCAGGATATGTTTTTATCTTTCCCAGCCACTCAATAGATTACCATTGTTTCTTGGCTGATGAGTGAAGCAAATCTAGCAGTCATTTGCATATTTTACTATTATTTGGCTGGTGCTTATTTCCAACCCTGATCTGAGAATTTGTAATAATGAAACTGTACGTAAAAAACTTCAGAGCTGCAGTGCAGTTTTCAAATCTTTATTCTTGATTTTAACAGTGGGAAACCCATCGGCTGTGGCAGGCAGGCAGACGTCTGTCTGTGTTGTCTATATTCTAAATAACCAGATGTATAACAGTCTTACAGCAAACCTCTTCCCAACCTTTGTACCTCCACCTCTCCATCCTCCCATCTCTTACTCGTCCTTTAACCCTTCACCCCAGGGAGAGGAGGCCAGAAACATTCCTGTAGAGTCTGTGACGGAGGAGCAGTTCACAGATGAAGACGGGAATCTGGTCACCAGAAAAGTAACCATCCTCACCCTCCTTCATCACCTGTCGCATCTTTATCCTACAGCTCACACGCACCATTACACCCCCAGTAATACTTCAAATGGGAAAAGGACAGCTTTTTGAAATAGTTAAACACAAACCAGTACCTCTAGGATGCTGACAGAGTCAAACACGCTGTATCACAAGACATCTCATACACACCTCCTCACCCTCCTTTCATTATTTCTCCTCACAAAATGCTTTCCTGCCTCCCTCCCCCCCCTGACATGCTTCTGCCCCCTACAGGTGATCAGAAAGGTGGTGCGCCGTGTGTTCACCACGGGGGAAAGTGAAGGAGAAACTGTTAAACAAGAAGGAGCTGGTGGTGGTGTAGCAGCAGCAGGTGGAGCAGGCGCTGCTTCTTCAGCAGGAGCCACGGGGGGGAAGGGCAAGAAGAGGGGGAAGCGCTCCCGACAGGGCAACAAGGCTGACAAGTCTGGAGAAAAACATGAGGTTGCCGTTAAAAACCAACTGCCGAACGTAGTCGCCTGAGCTCTCCTGGTCCACTTAACACCTGCATGAAGCTGTAACTGTATTTAAATAGAGCAAAAAAAACCATCCTACTCACCCCTGCACATCTGTAGGATCAGGGCTCTTATTGTGAAGTCTGTTCTCAGCATTAATCTGAGCTGTTTGCAGTCATGCTTCTGTGAAAAAAATGGATTGCAGGTTGTTAAGTGTAATGGAGTAGCTGGGTCATTATAAAGGCCTGTTTGCAGTGGTTGTGCTGTGTGTGTTTCCCACTGAATCAGTAGTACAACAGCTTCATAGCTCAGTCCTGGCTCGTTGATTGAGCTTGAGAACTACTAATATTACGTGTTTCAACTAATATAGAAAGATAATTATTTTTCTCTCTCTTCTAACATGAATTGATGCATGTGTGATATCAAAGTAGTAATTTTAACATCCTGTTTTCTCTCCTTCAACTCGTCTCTCTTGCAGCATGCTGCCTGCGATCTCTTCAACAGTAGTTGAGCTCAACTGTGCTTCATTAACACACACACACACACACACACACACGGGTCATATTTAGCCTGAGCACAACACTTACTTTTGTTTTCTCTTTGTTTTTCTCCCTTTTAATGAACCTCGCTGCTTTCCATCATTTTCCGTCTGCCAAGCCTGGAGACAACAAGAAACAAGGGAAGAAGAGTCAGTCATAACAGTAGAGCTCTCAACTAAACCAGGTAAGAAGCTAACAACTTCTATTTGACTATTATCCATTCATGAAGTCAATAAATATCAATCTGTAAAGCCAAAATAGTAAAATGGTTCACAATTTTGCTCTAAAAATGTATTTTAGCGGAGGTAAAAATAGTCCAACTAATCAATGGCAGAATATAAACCTTCTAACAGATCTAATCAGATATCATCATCCATCATCAATCCATTCGCCGCACTTCTGATTTTAATGTTAAATTTCTAATCTTCCACCCTCCAGGTCCACTGACGTCCACCTGCGACACCACAACATAACACACCCTGGGAGGAAAAA
>CAKALU010063577.1:19541-41269 GCA_916700995.1 Hozukius guyotensis | reverse complement strand
TCTTGGCAGTCTGGTTGGAGGGACAGAAAAAAAAAGACAATGTATTCTCCAACTAAAATCATTTTCATCTCGAATTTACTGGATATTAGGGATTTAAATAACTTACATATCAATTTTGGTATCAAACCCATATGATCGAATGAATATGATGAATTTAGTGTCACAAAACGGTCGACTTTAAGAGCTACTCTGCTTCAATATACTGTACATATAAACAAGTTCATATTATACTTATAATACTGGTCTTAAGAACTTACATTGGGGCACATACTCTAGTTTAGTCGTGATATATCGAGTTGTTTATTATAATAAAAAATTCTCCAATTAAGTGAGTTAAATTATATGTACAGTCATTTTGTTATGCTGGTCCCAGCCTACAGTATTAATTATAACTTAACATAAAAGTGTTTTTCTTTGTCCAGAGAAAACCCAGTAATTCTATCCTCGAAACCAAAATATGTCAAAATTATTTTAAATTGAATATTGTGGTGCTGCCTACAGATCATAATCTACATATTTAAGCAAACATATTTGTTTGGTACAGATCCCTGCAAAAATCACACCATAATCATTTTAATGTTTTCCAATGAAAATAAGAATAATGATGTAAAAATGATCATTCCCTCCAATATCGCAAATCGTATTGCAAATGTAAAATCAGTCAAAATAATCGCAATTAGATATTTTTTCTAAATCGTTAATTTCTAGTCACTTTTCAAACATAAATCTTTCTAAAACTAGAAGTTTAAATGATTCATGCATATAAAACAATAAAACAGGAAGTCTCCTTCTACCTTTTTGGAGGTGTACTTCTGCTTGGGCGCTACACTGCGCAGCTTGTGGTCCAGCGCCTCCCTGTTGTCCAGTTTCTTGACCTTGTAGATCCTGACCAGCCAGTGCTCTGAGGTGAACGCCTCCTCCAGGTGCTTGAACTTGATGTCCTTGTTGCCGATCTCGGCGTTGCGCGTTCGGTCGAAGCCGGGAGGCGTCCGGAAGTCCAGCTGGGAGATGGGATAAGGTTGTCATTAGCTAGCAGCTAGCTGTGTGTCTTGGTTAAAATGTTCCATGCAGGCAGGGCTTTGTTTGGGGAGTTTTTCCTTAACGAAAGCGAAGGTCTAAAAGGTCAGAAGGTGTCATGTGCTGTACAGATTGTAAAGCTCCCCGAGGCATATTTGTGATACAGTGTATTCGGCTATATAAAGAAAATTGACTTGAAATGCAAAAAACGTTTTGCAATATGTAACACTGACAGCTAGCGTTTTAAACTGCAGTCCAAATTTAAAAAATTGTTTCATGTGTGGCAACATGGGTTTCGAAATGGGCAGCGGACGGGATCACACCGGCCAAAATAAAAAACAGACGTTCAGGACCGGATTATACATTTCAAAGGAGAAGCCAGTATTTCAATTCAGCACGTTTCCTTAATCTCGGATGACATAGGATGGCCATTTTATGATTTATAACAATACATATATTACATATTGGTCTTTTAAAGAAATAGTTTGACACTTTGGGGAGTTAATAGAGTTAGATGAGAGGATTGACACCACTCCCATATCTGCATGTTGATTAAAGAAACAAGATGTTAATTAGTGAAGTTTACCTTTGGACTGAACCAGACTAGCCGTTTTCACCCTGTGTTTCCAGTCCTTCTGCTAAGCTAAGCTAACCAGCTGCTGGCTGTAGCCTTGTGGCTTCATTATAATGTCATCGCAGCTCCACTGCAAGTTTTTTTTCTAATTCAAACTTTGCATTCAACAGACAAAAGACAAGGACAAGGACAAACACAATTATAAAAGAAAAACAACAATTTTGACATCTCTTTGTTTACAGCGCAGCATCTGTCCTTTGGCGACTATTACATACTTTGTATGAATCACTCCCAACCTCTTGTTCCTATTATTCTGCTCTTACTGTGTCCTTCTCACATGTGATTTGCCCTTGTCACCTCTATTCTTATAGCTACACTCTATCCACCCCTCCTCTATTGTATTGTTCTCCTTTGTGTACCACGTTCTCATCTACAGAACACCTTGGCGTCTCGTGTATGCCTTCAGGCTGCTTTAGAGGACGCACGGGGTGTGAAATATCAAACTATTATTAGTCACAATAGTTTAGTCTCTCGCCGTGCATTTACTGGCACTGTTCAACTCGTCATTTAAATGTCAAGAAAAAGAGATAAATGAGTACGTTTTTAGGGAGATATGAAGTTCTATTCATTACTTTCTACTCGGTACTGTATTTCACATTGTCAGTATTATCCTTTAATCTCCACTCACCGCTACAAACTGCATCCTCAACTATCTACTTATTGTGTGTTTCCTGATGTCCTCTAAGCCTCCGTTTCCCCTTGTCACATCCTGTTTCCGTAAACCTAATCTACTCTTTCTTCTCTCGCTGGGCTCACTCCCTCCTCTCCTCCATCTCCTCCTGCGCCTCAGTCTCTCCATATTTTCCCCCCCGAAACAGCGCTGTGAGCCACACACAGCGTTGGCTGTCTGTCTACGGATGGCGGCTGCATGGATTCTCCCGTCTCCGCTGCGCTGTTGGCCGGTGCCGCATCTACAGCGGGGATGTAAGCACCTGGCAAGAGGAATCCCTCTCATCTCTCTCTCCGCTACCTGCCAGAAGTAGCCGTGGAACATTTGAGAGATTCCGCCAATCCTTCATATTCCTCCTCCATCCTTTCCTCCCTCCCCCACCCGCTCCCTCTCCGAACCTCAGGAGCTCCCCAAGGCATCTCCTTAAATCCTCCTCTACCTGTCTGTCAGCCAGCTCTGCTTTTAAGATACAGTAGGAAAAAAGTTGTACACCTTTGGTGGTGGCAGCTGCTTGTTATTCTGTGGTAAAGCTGCATAAAATATACTAGCAGTGCTTTTTACTTCTACCACGATGGCAGCTGCTTGTTACTTTCTGATCTCTGCACAAAGCTGGAACTCATTATTTATACCGACGAGGTGGATCATGATCTCCACAAAATCTCTTTAAATTTTTCCCACTAGCCCTGGTATGACCTCACCTGGAGAAAAAAAAAAAAATGATCAAAGACCTGCACAGTCGAAGAGTTTTTACTTTAGCGAGGTTACTCGGACAGAAAGTGAAAGCGTCTTTGATTAGAAAAAGTCTCTCCTCACCTGCATTTCACCAAATCGGTAATAGGACATCTTGTACATGAGGCAGTTGAGCAGAGTCGGTGAGCCGGCCTTGTCCACTCTGAACTCTCCCTGAGGGGTGAAGTAGTCGCTCTCCTGAAGAAGACAGGGATGAAAGTATGGGAGGATCAGGGCCAGAAAATGAGTTGAAGGTGAAGCAATTTAATAGAACTCACTGACTGGAGATGATTATAAGGGTGGATACAAATATGAAAAATTTGAGGACAATTTCACACTAATTGATGAGGCTCCGATAGAGCATGGTGGATAAAAATAGACAAATCATATTACTTATATCAGCTATTGTGCTCACATAAAACATTGTTTAGAAACTACTGTCCCATACTAGTTTAAAAATGCCTTATAAAAATGACTTATTTTACAACAAATGTTAAATGTGAATCTCGGATACCCACAAAACCAGAAACAATTGCATTCCTCAGTCAGTGTGTTCGGTTTTTGTACAGATTAAACAAACAAGATATAATATGTAACCAGTGAGCTTTAGAGGTGCTGGTAGGTAGATTTTATATCAGATATTTATCAATCTTCTCATCTAACTCTCGTCCAGAAAGCAAATAGATGTATTTCTCAAAATGCTGAACTATTACTTTTAGTAACCGAGTTTCAGTCGTGTTATTCCTATGGTCTAAGAGAGTCCAAAAAATATTAGTAAACATGAACAACTCTCTCCAAAATCCAAAAACTAGGATGCTAAAACTCAAACTTGTGATGTCATAGGGTATAAAGTGTGGAACTGCTCCTTAAACAATGAATGGGGAGAGATGTTATAGATGACACTAAAAGCACCCAGGGGAATGTTCTGAATATATAATATACAACTGAGAACACTATAATAGAATAAAACTCATTTAGGTATTGAAAAAAAGAAAACAAACGTTCTGTGGGTCCATAAAATCAGCCTCCTATTCATTGTCTATGGAGCAGCTCCAGACTTTATACCCTATGACATCACAAGTTGGAGACTCACTTCTCTGTTTCCTGGCTTTGAGAGAGAGTAGCTCATGTTCAAAAAATATTTATTCAACTTTCCTCAGCCGTGGAAATAACATACTGGAATTCTTAATTCAGGTGGTGTTCCCCTTTAAACGTCATGTAATCAAGAAAGCCGCTTCTGTGATCGGAGTCGGGGATTAGATAAACGGTGCTTCCTCAGCTACATTTCTCCTGGAGAACACAGATTTTTTTGGCCATGGATGCAGGTAGCCGGGTTTTTAATCATCAGGTAAAGTAATAATGTGACAGCAGAGTGGTGGTATGATAGGAAAGATCATTACGCACACAGCGATACATTCTCGTATCCTTAATAATTCTCTAAATAAAATCGAAATTAACAAAAACTCTAAATATATACGCAGCTTTATGGTAACTAGAGATGCAATGCAGGGGTGCAATTTATTTGAGCTGTAGGTTAAGTACGCCCCACATACAAACAGGTGTAGGAGTGCAAATTGCTATGGCAACGCCTTTAATGTTTTGGAAAAACTTGAACAAATCAAGTGCACAGCGAAACTACTAGTAGATTTCTATAAATGAGTTCAAAAGTAATAAGAGAATTTTAAAGAGGAGTGCCAAACGGCAAACGGACAACTCCTTCATGAGGTTTTCAAAGTGAATATTTGAAATAAAAGTGCAAGAACTGTGCAGAGAAATAAATATCTAACGTTACCCTTTTCAATCATTTTGATGAAGTAATAAAAGGCGAGGTCAGAGGTCTGTTTGTGTCGGACGTTGAATAGGGGGGAAGTGGTGAGATGTTGCTATGGTTACCATGCAGAGTCAGAGACCAGCTGGAACAGGTACATATAAGTCTAGATTATTAATAGCTGCTAGAAGTAGCCTGAATGTTGAACGGTTTATTGAGAGCACCGCAACTCTCACCGGCACAAACGGCAGGCCAGCCGCGTTAGACCGGTAGAAATCCGGAGAACCGTCACTGTGAAAATACAAATAATGATAATGTGTTTATCATGTTGATCTCCTGTTCTGGGCTTAGAGCAGCCACTCGACGTCTGTGCTATAGACGCTAGCGTAGCTAACTAGCTTCTTTGGAGCCGTAACACGACCGGAGGGACATTCTGCACCATTATTACATTTATTTTATATGGATCGGTACGTGAATCTGTGACTTCAGTACGGTATCCGATATGTGAATTACATCATATCGGAACCCGATACCGATGTTGGATCAGATCAGTCCCATCTCCAACGGTAACCAGCATGTGAATGTGTTGTGTGACTTCCTGCGTATTCTGCTTTCCCTGAATAACCTGGTTTCTTGAGTGCATGTAAATTGTTTTGTGGCTTCAACTGTATGCTGACAATTCAAAACTGACAAAGAAAAAAGTGAAATGAGGATGAACTGGAAAATCTGAATGTGATATTTTCTTGCAATAAAGGCTGCTGTTCAGGATGAGCCTCTAAGTCATGGATAATATGTCATGAATGCACCACAATGGGCTAAACAGAGTCTGTCCTTGAGCATCATTATAAAGAGTGAAAGTGTAATGGTGTGTTCAGACCAAAAGCGAAACGAAATGGAGGACAAACTTATTGTCGCCATCTGTGGGCACCCGGAGCTCTACGACTCAACGTCAGTACCGCACAGAGAAAAAAAGGAGACGGCTTGGAGAAAAGTGAGCGAAGCCATAGGACTACATGGTAAGTTTTAGGGCTGTCCTGAATACCATTTTTTAGGCTTCGAAGCTTCGGTGAGTAATATTCGAAGGGATCCGAAGCTTCGCAGCGCGGCGCAGCAGGCTGATATAATCTTCTATCTGTCGGTCTCCATCGTTACAGTGCCGCTGCCGCACTACTGTACACACACGCACCTCTACACACAACTAACAGCGATATCTGTCTGAGAATAACTAATAATAATTCATGTTGAATATGAATAATGAATAATGTTCTGTCCTCACTAAGTGTTGTCCCCATGAACGTGTACCCGGTTATACAGACAGCCAAACACTCTCCTAAACAAGCTCCAAGGAGCAGACCGATGTGTAGAGCTTGGCTGTTTAATGTGGACAAAGAACAAGGAAATACAAATGAAAACGCGGCATCACTGCGCAGTATCTCACAGAGTTTAGCTGAAGGGCTATATGACATCTTTCACCGCAACGTTTAAATAAAAAGGACCAATAAGCTATGCTATAGGTTAGGGCTGACCCAAATGCTTCGTAGCTGTGACCAAAAGTGAAACAATCTGATGTTCGCATCGCGTCCAGTTAGTAAGAGTGAAGAGGAAACATTGATTTCACTGCTGTGTAAGTGCTTGCTACAAGATTTCGTGGAGAACGGCTGCAGTGACAGGCAGGTCTCAAACTCACCCTGATGTCCTTGGGGTGCTCTCCCTCCGCTATCCTCACCATCCACAGGAACTTGTTTATATCGTCTCCTGAGTAGCCAATTACACCTCCGAAGATAATCAGCACGTAGTCCACATCCAGCGACCTCATGATTTTGTAGGCTGCGCTCTCGTTGGACGACATGGCTTTCCCCACCTAAAGAACAGCGGCGAGGAATGACAAGTCGCACTTTAATTGGAGTTTCCTCTGTTTAACAAGACACGGCGCTTCAATACGGCGATGGCAGGGGGGAAAAAAACACAGGAATTATTAAACAGACATCCATCTTGTTTCCTCTGTAATTACATTTCCCGTGGACAGATGCTGAAGAGACAACAAGCAGCAGGTAGAAAGCACGAGAGAAGAAAGCCAGGGGCCTTTAACAGACTAAAGATAAAAAACATTCCTCTACGTCTGGCAGCAGAGAGAGAGAAAAAAACATAAATCAAACCCACAGAATCTGACAGCAATTAACTGAAATCCCCCTACAGTGTAAATTCAATGGGAAAAGTTTAAGCAAACAAGATTATCTGGATTGTTGGAAGGAACAGTTTTATACTATGTGGCAATTGCATAAAAAAAATCCACTGAAGAGCTTGCTAATCATCCAGTGGCTGTTGGAGGGAATCTTTTGTCTCTCTGTATGTGTGTGAATCAAAACAGGAAGAGCGCAAAGAGAGAACCAGACAGAAGGCTCACCAGTGCTATGTGACTGTTGTTCCACGTGTTATTATCCACTAGCGTGGTCCTGTTGGCCATGCCGGCTATCTGGTAGCCGTAGTCCCACCACGACATGACGCGTGCATGCTCGTCCGTGTTCTGCCGCAGCCAGTAGTAGGCCTCCCTGAAGTCATCCAGGATGTTACGCGTCCTAAAAGGGGGAAATAAGGTTGACAGGTAACAGTGTTGACAGGCATGTGACTGCTGAGGCTATTAATATTTCAGTTTAAGACTTTGAATCAGAAGGGCAACAACAGCTGAAAATAAACCGTCCGTACGTAACAAACCGAGGGGTTAAAAAACATCTTGTACTTTGAACGCTCGTGTCCTAAATTTACCACGAGGAGCAAAAGCAGACGAAAAGCCAAGCAACCAATTAAAGCAGCAGTGGGTAGAATTGGAGCAAATTTGATTAAAAAAATCATGAGACAGGTAATCTGGAAAAAATGTCTCTGTGTCCTCCGGTGCTCTTAATGGCATCTGCAAGATTTCACAGACCGGAGGAAAACAACCAATCAGAGCCGAGCTGGAGCCTTGCCGTCTCTGAGAATCTGTCAATCACTCGCAAACTCTGACCAAACGGTCAAACTAGGCAGCGCTGATCAAATATGAATCAATATTCTGTTACTGTAATGCCTATTTCTCGCCTCATCTTGTAGTGTACTGTTTAGCTGTAAAATTAGAAAGTTTGTGACCCGGCAGCCATGTTGAGATCAGTTGAGGAAATATCAAGCATCGCCCACCAGCCGGGGCAAACTTTCTCATTTTACAGCTAAACAGTAAGACTATTCTGAAAACATTTGAGGTGAGAAATAGGCATTACAGTAACAGAATATTGATTCATATTTGATCAGCGCTGCCTAGTTTGACCGTTTGATCGGAGTTCGGGAGTGATTGACAGCTGCCTCCGTTGAATGAACAGCCAATAGGAACGCCCTCTCTCTGAAATGACCTGTGATTGGCCAAAGTCTCCCGTCACGGATTTTTTAAATTTTTTAAAGCCTGAAAACAGAGCCATGAGGAGGTGCAGAAGTGTCTCTCAGAACGCTTGAATTACAATATGCTGAAAGGTTATTATGGAATTTTTGCCCAATGATGCCAAAAATATTCTGCCTACTGCTGCTTTAACTCGTAGGTATGGTAATCATATTATATGCATGTGAGCGTGTGGGTGTATATGTGCGAGAGGAAAGAGCGGAGTGACAGCCATGCTACTCCCAGTAGCACGGCTAAAACCATTGTCTGAGAGCTGCCGTGGTTCCATTAATAAATGTATGAGGACTCGCGTCTACCATTTAGTCTTGGCCTTCAATATTTCCTTCCGTAATGCTTAAAGAGAATAATTTTGCCTGTAAAGAATCTCAGAGAGAATAATATATCAAGCTTTTTGTATATTCAGAGATGGTCCACAGATGTTTTCTGTGACCTAGAAAACACTAAGTTCATATTAAATCATATTGAAGTTTATAGGTGCACATATCAATATTTCCACAAACCTCTCATAAAATAAACATGCGCTTCCTCTATCCTGCTGCTCTGTGTGTTCGTGCACGCTCACACACACACACACACACACACACGTGCTCATTTGCATGCAAGGTTGAGCAATCCATTCTTCTGCATTATGAACTATCACTTGAGACATCCATTAACTCATTACAGCTGAAGTGTGTGCGTGCATGTATAATCCGTACCCGTCGTGGTTGTACGAGGCGAGCACCACGCTGGGGCTGGAGTAGGCGTTGCTGGTGACCCAGGTGCAGTGCACGGCGAACATCATCAGCAGCATCAGCATGAGCATGGTGACGATGGACTTGATGTTGGGACCCAAGCCCTCCTCTGCCTTCTCCTGCTCTGACACATGCTTGCGCACCTTGCCGGCCTGCAGGGGGAGACAAACGCTATTATGACGGGACGGCGGCCGTTCCAGGGAGAGATGAATTATTGAGTGGAATAAATTATTGAATGAACTAATTGAGCAGAGTATCTTACAGCATCCTCAAGTTTTCTGGACTGTGTGATGCATCACTAAGGATTGTGAGACGGACCTTGTGATGAGTTAATATCATTTCACACTCGCAGCAGAGAATTGTTAGGGCTATAAAAACTCTGGAGAGGAGGAAATCTGCATAATGTGAACATTTTTCTTTACCAGCACCTCCAATTACTTGCTCTGACACCTAAAACTGGGGCTAAAAGTGAGCGAGGATAGCTGTAGAGAACACTATGCACTAGGTACTATGCACTTTACTATTGGAATGAACCGCAAAAATTGTGGCACAGACACTAATATAACTGAGGGATATCTTTATTATAATAATATATAATATGTGTCACTGTTAATTAGCGTATGTGTGTGACAAGTTGTGTCGAGAGATATATATGTTCTCAGGTCTGTCTTGTAAAGGAGATCTTGAGCTTAATGAAGCTCCCTGAATAAAGGTTAACCAACTATCTATAGCTAATATAAGGGACAAAATTGGTTAGCAGACAAAGCCTTTAACACAACTTCTCCATGGACACGATAGGTTAATGACATTTGATTAATTGCCTGATAAAAAGAAATGTAAGAAGTTTGAATGCCTGCCTTTAAGCTGCAGGTCAGTTACTTTGAGCAAACATGATAAAAAGTTATTTTCATAAAACTGTCCCTATATCCTGACAGTAGTGCATGAGACAGATAATCTGTGAAAAAAAACAATGTTCCTCTGTGTCCTCCTAGTGCTCCTAACGGCATTGACAAGATTTCACCGCGTCTGAAGGAAAACAATCAGTCAGAGCCGAGGAGTCTCTACAGCAGCTGTCAATTACTGCTCGCGAACCTCCGATCAAACTGTCAAACTAGGCAGCGCTGATCAAATATGAATCGAGATTCTGTTACTGTAATGCCTATTTCTTGCCTCAAATGTTTTCAGAATCATCTTGTAGTGTTCTGTTTAGCTGTAAAATGAGAAAGTTTGCTCCGGCCGGTGGGCGGTGCTTGGTTTGGGCTTGACTGTTTTCAACATGGCGGCCGGGTCAGACTTTCTTTTCTCTCTATTCTCATATTTGATCGGAGTTCGGGAGTTTCACGAGCAGTGATTGACAGCTGCATTAGAGACTGCTCAGCTGTGATTGGTTGTTTTTGTCCGGGCGCTGTAGAAACTTGCAAATGCCATTAGGAGCAAGAACCGGAGGCATAGGAACATGATTTTTTTCCACAGTTTATCTGTCTCAGGCACTACTGTCAGGATATAGTGACAGTTCAGCTCAGCTCAAAGTTTCCAACTGCAGCTTTAAATGTACCCTGTAGAGTTCATTGTAAACATTGTATAAAATGTTGTTATATAATAATAATAAAATACATTCGATGTTAGTCCCTGTAATCTTTATTCTGACCTCAAAACCTTTGCAGACCCTTTTGTTTTGTAACCTGCATTGTTTATATCGGCTTCCAGATTTCTATTCCTCTATTATTGGCACATTACTACATGTTTGTTTTTTTTTACCAACAACTATCAGTAGAAATGTTTATCACAATTTGTATCAAATTGTAGGCAATTTGACATGGTCAAAATGTCCATCACTGCATTTTCTTTTCCGTCATTGCCGGGCAGCAATGATGTGCAATAAGCCTCGTCACCATAAGCAGATGTCCAACTTTGCTGTCTCGATGTTGAAAAACTGGCTTAAATGTGTCATTTGTGAAGCGTTTGCCAATTTCAAAGCTAAAATGTTATATTTCAGCATCACTTCTAAAGGATGGATATTTGTGGGAAGCATGTGAAATGATGTGATTACGAGGTGGACTGGAATAGACAAAGACAAGCAGTCTGATTAACATTCAACAAAGTGAGACAGCTAAAATTATGGCAGCTGCAGCTGAATCACAGTTTACCCAAACTGGCAAGCTAAACTGGTGGGGAGCGAGGGAAGCTGACAAACGAGCAAATGATAAATCCAAACAGCAAAGGTGTGCAAAGGAGCTTAGCAAAATAACTCAGTGACTGTTTTGTCTTTGCGGCAATCATTCAGTTCTGTCTTGACCTTGTCATAAAGATTCCCAGAGTTCCTCTTGTCGTCCTCGTCGCTGCTGTCCTCAGCGGGGGGTTTCTCCCTCTTCGTGTCATCTCCCATGTAATGCTCGAAGACGCTGGAGAAAGCCACCGCGGACAGCATGCATACCACCGGAGTCAGTGTGAGCATCAGGCGCACCATCACGCCGGCGAAATAGACTGCGCTGATGGCATACAGGGCCACTGGAATGAAAATAGAAAAAGAAGGTG
This sequence comes from Hozukius guyotensis, assembly GCA_916700995.1. NCBI lineage: Eukaryota > Metazoa > Chordata > Actinopteri > Perciformes > Sebastidae > Hozukius > Hozukius guyotensis. The sequence goes on along the minus strand of CAKALU010063577.1, from coordinate 29,761 downwards.
GTGGGTGGGAGGGGTGGAGGGTGTGGGGGGGAGAGAGGGAGAACAGAGCAGACAAAGGTCAGACGAGGAGAAAGACGGTGTGAATGTAAAGGACAGAGGAAATGGGGAGGTGTGTGTGAGAAGGAGATAAAGACATGAAAAAGAGAAATTGAGTTGTAACGCAGCATAATCAGTCTGTGTTGGCTCCGCAGAGCTCAAACGCTAAATGGAGAGAGAGCGCTGGCTGCTTTCCGTCCTTGAAAAGTGCCGACCCGGCTCAACAGGTGCATGGCTAATCAATAGCTGTAATTGGCTGATTAAGTCTGAGGGAGTAACGGGCTGCTGAAGGACTGTTTCTAGCGCTCAAAGGTTCTCTGCCCTTGATCTCGGCTGTCTTACTCTGTAAACATAAAAGTTTTAGTTGAATTGTTTTTCAAGTCCTCCTCAATGTTCTTCTTTCAGGCAGGTGGAAAGCTGAGAGCGCATCACAATATTGGAGACAAAGGAGATACTGTACTGTACTCTGTTTCAAGTTTTATTCGACTCATGATCTACTTTCTAACTATAAAGCAAGGAGGAAAAAACGCTCATCCGATCGACTTCATACTTGGCGGGTGTATTGCTGGGGACCCAAGGAAGTGCTTTTTTGGCACGGGCGACAATCATCAGCACAAAAATATGATCGGCTGTGTGTATATGATTCGTTGATAAAAAGTCAAAAGGTGCAAGCCTATGTACAGTACATACAAACATAAGTTAACTTTCTTTTTGGTAAGAAAAATCCAATCACAGCTCTAAATTGCCACACTGCTTGCATGGTTAAAAACATGATTTCTGTGAAACAAAGTTGAAATAATTTAATTTGGTGGCCAAAATATAAACCTATAGGATTGCTGCATTATGTAGGAGGGTCCTGTGTTTATGCGTTAAAATTGATATCATTAAAAGGAGAGAACTGAGATGGAATTTCAGAGCAGAGAAAAACAGCTGCTTCTCGCATGTGGTAACTCTTTGCCACAGTGGAATTTAAAGCTTTAAAAGCATATTTTCAAAAGCTGTGGTTTTAATAAAATGTTCCTACCAAACACTCGTTCGTCATTGATGTTCTTGATACAAAACCAGAGGCCTGCTGGGAACGTGCAGACCAGGATGTGGAGGTCGAAGAAGAAGGAGACCCACGTCGTCGGCTGGTGCTCCGACACCGACGCTATGATAGGGATGTGGATCTTGGCGTAGCTAGGGATAAAGGGAGGGAGGGGGAGGAAGAGACAGACAGGATGTTATTCATGTTGGGTTGAGCGCGTTGGGAGTGTTGAGACAAATTATACAATAGATCCTCCTGATTAACTCCAGAATTATGAGGGGAAAAAAAGATAATTTACCTCCCCGGCATGCTTATGGTAAAATATGAACAAATCTAGCACTCAGAATGACTAATGTTCTTCTTTTTGCTTAGTTTTTCTGATCTGTGTTCCCTCTTTATTCATTAACGGGCTTTAACACAGCAGTTTCTACACAATTTTAAATATTTCACAAAGTGTTTTGTGATTACAGCTGGGTAGGAAAAAACACACAGCACATTAAGGAATTAGTATCAGCCTCCAGAGGAAAGAGGGAAAAAAAAACTATCCCATACTGCTTCAGTCAGCAGACAGGAGGGGGGGGGAGAATTGATTGGGTGTGCTGAAATATCAAACACGTTGCAGTGCATTTGGAGAACACAGGGTGCCTGGTGCTGTTTGGAGGTAAGACAATAGTTCAACACGGAGCCTGTGCTGTACCGTTTTCCCCTCTGGGATGGTGCAGAGGGGGGGTTTATAGCCGTCTTAGAAAACACACACTCGATTGAACAAGTGTTCCATCGACGGTGAGAGTGTGAAGGTCAGCAGAGCTTACCCGGTGTCCCAGAGAGAGTAGAAACGACCGCTCCACGGAGCGATGTATCCTGGGGAAAGAAAAAAAAAAAGACAATCAATACAGAAATATAGAACATTTGTATTTTCATGCTTTCCGTTTGCGAGCCGCAGACTACGAGGACCGCTGGTAGGCGTGCAGCAGGAAGTTTGTTGAACTATGTTTACGTAAAGTGAGATAAATGTTGTTAGTCACAGGGAAATATATTAAAACTTAAAAAACACTTTCATTTGATTGCCCTTTGCTACAACCAAATATAATATTTATAAAGCAAACTCTTTCTGAATAAATAAAATGGCAAACACTATCTGACCCACAGGCCTAGAAAAATGTGTTCAAGTAGCAAAGGTTGCCTGAGGATAAAACAATGGATGTCTACAGTTCAGTTTTATGTGTGAAACACAACTGAAATACACTATATGATGTGGTAAAGTGCATCCACTTATTCAAAGCCACTGAAAACTCTGGTTTCTGATCTGACGTATTTATCTATCACAATAAATATTCATGACTAAATAAGCAACAATCAAGGCTAAGCTCAGAAAAAAAATTCTCTGTCTTTATTTATTCAAAAGTTTAAAAGCACCCTGTGGAGTTTCTGACTATTAGGAACACAATGCAGTAATGTTTTGGTCTTATTTGTTTGTGTGCACATGCAAGAATACGCACATGGACGGGGGTGTTTCACGATATTCTGCTGATCAACAGTTGGTGTCGGTAATGTGCCCAAAAACATGCAGCAATCCACCAACGACAGTAGTGAAGAAGACTACTAGCGAGCAAACGTGGATGTAAACAAATCCTAATTTGGTCGTTTGCCTGTGGTGCCAGCATTGTCAAAACCACACCACACCGTCCTGATGAAACCGATTATCTGAGATGTTGAGTGTTAAAGGTGTCCTGTGGAGTTTTCTAGTAAACAAACTAAAGTTATTTTTTTACATTCAGTTTCTCACCAAAAAGCACTGTGGGAGGTCTAACAAATGTGTTGAATGTGTTTCCTTCCTCATAAAACATTGGCAAAGCCATTATTTTTTAAATATTTCATCTGCAGTTGGTAACTTTGAGCATGATAAAAAGTTATTTTTATGAAACTGTCACTATATCCTGACAGTAGTGCCTGAGACAGTTAAACTGTGGAAAAAAATCATGCTCCTATGCCTCCCGTTCTTGCTCCTAATGGCATTTGCAAGTTTCTACAGCGCCCAATCACAGCCGAGCAGTCTCTAATGCAGCTGTCAATCACTGCTCGTGAAACTCCCGAACTCCGATCAAATATGAGAATAGAGAGAAAAGAAAGTCTGACCTGGCCGCCATGTTGAAAACAGTCAAGCCCAAACCAAGCACCGCCCACCGGCCGGAGCAAACTCTCTCATTTTACAGCTAAACAGTACACTACAAGATGTTTCTGAAAACATTTGAGGCAAGAAATAGGCATTACAGTTACAGATTATTGATTCATATTTGATCAGCGCTGCCTAGTTTGACCGTTTGATCCGGGTTTGGTAGTTTCGCGAGCAGTGATTGACAGCTGCTGTAGAAAATCCTCGGCTCTGATTGGTTGTTTTCCTTCGGCGCTGTGAAATCTTGCGAATGCCATTAGGAGCACCGGAGGACACCGGATATTTTTCAGATTATCTGTCTCATGCACTGCTGTCAGGATATAGTGACCGTTTTATAAAAATAACTTTTTATCATATTTGCTCCAACTTACCAACTTCAGCTTTAAACAGAAAATCTGAATACTTTATAGTCAGGAGTTAATTGAGAAAAAACAGGCTTTCAGGGCCTTTAATAACATTCATATGTAGCCCAGCAACTAAACTATATAAAGCAGAATTTTCTGCGGTTCAAAACCAAGAAAAACCAACAAGAACGTGTCAATACTGAAAATGTATTCTATTGATGGTACTTAATTACGGGAATTGACTTGTTTATAAATGTAACTGAAACCATTTAAGCTGCAAATTAGACCGCACAGGGCATTTTATGTGCGCGTACAAAATGTCTTATTTTGGTTCGGCTTTGATGTGGAATACATTTCAGCTGTGAACTGTTGCCTGGGGGCTCTCACAACCGCTCACACACTCATGTGTGCGCAGACCACACAAAAAAGCGCCTTAGCCCCACATTTCAACTTCTGTGACATGTTTGCACCAACATGTAGCTGCATCCTGTCCTTTGATGCTCTTTAAAAGAGACTGTGGCTAATGCGTTTAAGAATAATGATGAAATAATCGCCGCCGCCATCATTAAAAAAATAAGAGCACTTTTTAAATAAGATGTCACAGAGCACTGAATCGAAGCGGGCAAGAAAAAGATATGAAAAGGCAGTAAAAAGAGATATTATTGAGAGGCGATTTAAAGGATGGACACTGATTTAACCGATCAATACTTGGCTGAGTGTTCAAGAGGAAAACCCACCCGGCTACTCTGTTGCAGAGATTCATGTGAGATGAAAAAGTCTGACAGACCAGAGAAGGACACGCGCAATTTCGCTGGGAAACTGGCATATCACCAAACAGTCCCCGACTCCCACTGCTCTATTCAGATGGCTGACACATCACAACGTTCACCAGACGTCCAGTTGAAGTCAGGAGCCTCACGAGACTTCTGCATCCACATGAGCAGCCAAATCAGTTCTAAAGCAGGCAGGCGACCAATCTAAAGGACGGCAATATTACTGTCGATGTAATGTGCCACCATGTCTTTGCGCTGGGCAAAAGGCCTGGCTGCCGTGTTTACATAATCTGGAGTGACAGAATATCAGATTCTTGATTAAGGCGAGTAAATAATCTGTTGCCTAATAGATGAGGTAGGCAAGATTGGAGCATATATGATTAAAAAAGTTATTTTTATAACTATATCCTGACAGAAGGGTATAAAACAGGTTATCTGAAACCTGAAAATCCGGTGCCCCTAATGGCATCGGCAAGAGTTCACAGACCGGAGGAAAACAACCAATCAGAGCCGAGCTGGAGCCTTGCCGTCTCTGAGCAGCTGTCAATCACTTGTTAACTCCGAACAAACTCGAATTCTGAAAACATTTGAGGTGAGAAAAAGGCATTATAGTAACAGTATATCAAGTCATATTTGATCAGCACTGCCTAGTTTGACCGTTTGATCGGAGTTTGCGAGTGATTGAAAGCTGCCTCTGTTGAATGAACAGCCAATAGGAACGCTCTCTCTCTGAAATGACCTGTGATTGGCCAAAGTTTAAGGTTACGGGCTAGATTTTCTAAAGCCTGAAAACAGAGCCGTGAGGAGGTGCAGAAGTCTAGTTTGCTCTCAGAGCACTTGAATTACAATATGCTGAAAGGTTATTATGGATTTTTTGCCCAATGATGCCAAAAACAAGGTGAGAAAATATGGTTGTATATAGTAGTATGATGTCGGATAAAAAAACAGTCACATGCTTTATTAAGGCTCATTACACACTGTAGAAAAGGAGCGCATACAAAGCCGTAGGGGATAAGTGAGCTCTCTTCTTACAAAGTAAACTAGCTTTCTTGGGACCAGTCTGAGGTAATGAACCACTACTAGATAAGGGAAGCAAAGCCGGTGTTAAAATCAGCTATGTCGTCTTGAATCTGAACACTTCAGCAGGAGGCAAAATAAAATCAATAAATAGCAAGGAGGCCATATTTGAAAGGTCTGGATCTTTGTGGCCACAAAAGCCAGCAGAGCTGAAAATAATGGAGAAAAACATTAACAGGGACAAAGTTCAACCAGCCGGCTGTGCGCATCAGGGTTCAACCGGGCCAGTACAAAACAACAAATGTATAACTCCACAAAAAGGCCCTCGGTAAAGCGCGATCCTCTACCAACGCTCAACAGTCCTCCAACTGACAAAGCTGCAGAAATCCATATCAGTTTATATTTGTTTATCATTTGCCTTCCGGGTTTAATTTTCTGACAAACAAAATGCTGATTAGCAGCCCACTGGAGAGGCCTGGAGGTCAGACCATCGGGGGATAGTGTTGTGAACATACTGGAACTTTTGGCTAAATAAAGAAAATCTAAAATGGCTGAAATCCCAGATCTGGAGCACCATCAAAAAATAGAGTCGACTGATCCTCGCACAAAAGGCTATTTGTCCACCAAACGTCAGCCAAATTCAGGGTAATTTCTTACATATTGTGGTAATAAACAGACAAACAGATGGGACTGAAAACATTACCATCGTATAAATGAAATGAACGATCTTGACACCGACTACTCAAGACTGCACCAGGAAATAAACCCAAGACATACTAGATGTCGTTTTTTTTTGCCAGTAACATCCGTATTGGATGATGATCTGCCACAGTAACACTGAACCACTCATCTTCAACAACTTTACTACATAACAGCACCTCATACATTTGCCATTTTTGCTGTGTCTGATTTCCATGTGCAACTGCACAACAACACAAAGGAAGTTTTAATTTAATGTGTTGACATTCACAAGGATATTCTGGCTGCAATTGGGAGACTCAATTGTTATAGGCTATTTCCTGGATTGGGCAGACCTATTTATGTTGTTGACAACCTATACAAATCCATATAAGACGGTAGGTTTTGGCTAGATGGAAATATTCACTGTCAAAATATGATGTAAAAAATAGTACAGCATGATACAGGATTGCTTTGTTCCTTTTTTCTCTTTTCTTCTTGATCCTTGTTGGATTAGCTGTTAGCTGTAGCTGATTAGCTGGATTGTTTATGTTCTGTAATACGCATAATGATTAATGACAAGTCCACCCATTTGCCGAGCCAATTGGTTGCAATTGATGATAATTGCTCACAATTTCCCAGAGCCCAAGGTGATGTCTTCAACTTTCTAAATTCGTCTGACTATCAAATTTACAATGTTACCAAATGGAGAAAAGCAGCAAATACTCAAAACTGTAAAGCTGAAACCAAAAAATCTTGGGCATTTTTGCTTGATAATTGACTTAATCATTATGCATGGAGGAAAATTCTATCGACCAACTTATCAATTGTTTCAGCTCTACTTACGAGGTCAAAAAAGAATAAATGAATGAGATAATTTACAATCACAGTGTATGGACTGTGAAACCATGTGAGCAGTAGGGATGTCACGAGAACCGATTCTTCGGTACCGAGTCGATGCCAAAATTTTGAAAACGTGAAGGGACTCGTTTTTCTGCAGTACCACAGGTACCGAGGATCAGAGCTCGAGACTAATGGCGTCTCGGCGTCCCGGAGACGATAGAAAAATTTCATGACAATGCTACATTGTGAACAACAAATCAGTGTTGAAATCAGCAGGAGAAGAGCCAGTTAACGTTAGCTGTTAGCTCCGTTATTTAGCAACAGCTAACAGAGGTTGCATTGAGTTACATTATGATGCGTTCAAGCTCTAAAAATGAGTATTGGGCGAAGGTAAATTATAACGTTATGATGTGTTCATGTGTAAGGTTGTAAAATTTAGTTTTTGGCAAGAAACTTTAGGCTGATTATCAGGGATTAATAATAGATTCACAAAAACCAGTATGCAAACGGTAATAATGGAGTGTATGTTGAAGTACATGGGATTCATTGTTTTGTTTTTTACCGTGGTATGGAGTTGGGTATCGAGAATCGTGGGATTTCACTGGTATTGGTATTGACTGCTAAATTTCGGGAATTGTGACTTCCCCAGTGAGCAGCCATACAGACCTGTGTATGTGAGATAGATCACGGTGAGGAAGACCACGCCGGCAGCGAGAGAGACTCCGAGGAGGAAGAGTGTCTGGAACTCCTGTCTCGTCAGCCTGTCCTTCAGGTACTGCAGGAAGGCGTAGGCTTGGAGAAGTGCAAACACACCTGTAAAAAGAAGCCACGGACAGAAACAAAAGAATGAGCAAACACACAAAGGGAAACTCACACTGAATATTTGAGGAGGCCCCGATTCATGTTGCTTCCTGCAGGGTAGAAAGAGGGTTTACGTGGTTAAGAAGCGCTGTTGTCAGTCTGGCAGTATTCTCGACAAAGCAGTCCGCGATAGCCCCTTTGGCTGTTCATGCAGATGTCAAAGACAAATACTGTGGGACAACATATTTCAAATGCATGAGATAGATTTGTGTGGATAAGCCCTTCTCCTTCCCCTCGCCTTGTCCTTCTTTTTGCAGCCCCTTCGGTCATACTTCCATCCTCCGTTCCTTTGCTCTGTCACTTTCTCAGCGCTGTTTTCTCCAGTGCGTCTCTCAGTCGAATTCGATATAAAAAAATTCTAAAAGAGGCCTGGTTTCCCTCTCTTTCGTCACCTCCCATCCTTTGACAAATCTTGTGTGAAATCGCCTTACCCCTCCGCTAGCGCCACCGCCGCCCACAGCAGGTCTCACCCATTTCCAAGGTTAAGCCCCTGCCTGTCTCCTGGAGAGCCGCCACGGTGCTAACACGCTTGTCAGTCTATGCCACCCTGCCTGCCCGCCTCAGGGGCTGACGTCTCAGCGGTACCGACAGGTCCAAGGCTCTGTCACTCTCTTCCTGCCTCCCGCTGTGCTCCCTGAATGCTACCACCAGATGTTCTGAGCAGCTGCTACCCCAGCGACATAAAAAAACACACTCAAAGAGAGTGTGGAGCCAAAAAAACAGAGAGGAGGCAGAGATGATTTTTGGTGGTGCGTTTTTTTCAAGGCCTCTCATAATGTTGTTTGTGTTGTCGACACAGGAAAACAGGGACACTTCAACGTAAGCCTGCTGCAGTGTTAAGAGATTTTTTTTTTTTTAAAAAGGTGCTGCTCGGCTTCCTGAAGCTGCCAACGACAGTCCTCTCCCAATCTGGATGTAAATGAACGCAAGAATCCTGCGCGTACATACGCACCCATCCGTGCTGTCAGGCAGCAGATGGGCCCACTCTTGAGTGGCGGAACTGAACAAGCTTTAATAAACTACCCACAAGCCAAAAATGAGAAGTACTTACAGTGCTAAACCCATATGGGTGGCTCGTGAAGTCGCTTACTTATATCTATTTTGTAAATATATTCTGAGAAGGTCCTGTGTTCTTCTACAGAGCATGACTAACGCTGTCAGCGCAGGAGGGATTCAATTCCTGCTGCAGCCAAAAAATCGCAAAGTGTGTGCATCCCGGGTACTGTAAGGTGCTCTGGATAACAAGCAGGTGGCTTATGTAAAGTCACACCTTTAATACATGAACTACACCAGACAGCCTGAACCTTTCCTTTGTGTTGCAGCATGAATTTGCTGGCAGGGTCAGGGCAGGTCGGAGGAAGTAGACGTGAATTCTCTGAAATACAATCTCTGCATTGCATCAATGTTGTATAAAAAATCCAGTCTGTTCTTTATGTAACTTTAAATAGGAATGTTCCATATAGTGTTAAAATACAGTACTTATACTTTCACTGTAATTCAAGGTAAGGTGAAACAAGTATGTGTTTTTGCAAAGACAAATGTAGTATTAAACTTGTATTAATTGATTGTTTTTGGCCAGTTGTGGGCAGCCTAACAAGTTGCAAACAACGCCAACATATTATCCCCCAATTAAGTTGATATGGCAAACAGTTGTCTATTTAGACATTGAACCAACATGGATCACCATTATTTGGTGGTCATGTTTCCAGCCACCTGATGAACACAAGTCCAAACATTCACCCTCCAAATCCTGGGGGAAATATTTGGCTATAGGCCTGTCACGATAATTACATTATTGACTTATCGTACGATATATGGACATGACCTCGATCATTTTTACGTTATCTACTAATTGTACAATATATGGACATACCTTGATCATTTTTACGTTACTGACTCATCGTACGATATATGGACATGACCTCGATAATTTTTAAGTTATCGACTTGTCGTACAATATATGGACATACCTCGATCATTTTTACGTTATCGACTTATCGTACAACACATGGACATGACCTTGCTGACCCTGATATTGTCCGTTGTGTTTACATGTGTGTTTGTTAACATAAGAATGTCGCCAACATTTTAGCCAACACGATGTTTTGGTTGTGTGGTTTATGTTTTATTTAGTTAGGATATTTCAATATTTTTTTCACATTCTAATTCCAATGTCTGAATATTCTTAAGAATTAAACCTTCATTGCTCTTTGAAAGGGTGTAATTGCATTATTAGACTAATATGTTATCATTATATCAGTGGCGTAAAATGGTCTTAAAAGGACTAATATCGTTTAATGCAATTAATTCGGGGATTAAATATCGTCCTACAAAAGTAGTTATTGTGACAGTCCTATTTGGCTATTTCAATTTTTTAAAATGTAGCTGCTAAATGTATAATTGGGTTCACAAACTAGTGGCTTGCTTTGTTAGTGGCAGGTAGTATACAGGAGAAAATGAAGCAGATG
>CAKALU010063577.1:0-19521 GCA_916700995.1 Hozukius guyotensis | reverse complement strand
CTGGATAACAAGCAGGTGGCTTATGTAAAGTCACACCTTTAATACATGAACTACACCAGACAGCCTGAACCTTTCCTTTGTGTTGCAGCATGAATTTGCTGGCAGGGTCAGGGCAGGTCGGAGGAAGTAGACGTGAATTCTCTGAAATACAATCTCTGCATTGCATCAATGTTGTAAAAAAACCCAGTCTGCTCTTTATGTAACTTTAAATAGGAATGTTCCATATAGTGTTAAAATACAGTACTTATACTTTCACTGTAATTCAAGGTAAGATGAAACAAGTATGTGTTTTTGCAAAGACAAATGTAGTATTAAACTTGTATTAATTGATTGTTTTTGGCCAGTTGTGGGCAGCCTAACAAGTTGCAAACAACGCCAACATATTATCCCCCAATTAAGTTGATATGGCAAACAGTTGTCTATTTAGACATTGAACCAACACGGAGCAACATTATTTGGTGGTCATGTTTCTAGCCACCTGATGAACACAAGTCCAAACATTCACCCTTCAAATCCTGGGGGAAATATTTGGCTATAGGCCTGTCACGATAATTACATTATTGACTTATCGTACAATATATGGACATGACCTCGATCATTTTTACGTTATCGACTAATTGTACAATATATGGACATGACCTCGATCATTTTTACGCTATCGACTAATTGTACAATATATGGACATACCTTGATCATTTTTACGTTATCGACTTGTCGTACAATATATGGACATACCTCGATCATTTTTAAGGTATCGACTTGTCGTACAATATATGGACATACCTCGATCATTTTTAAGGTATCGACTTGTTGTACAATATATAGACATACCTCGATTATTTTTACGTTATTGACTTATCGTACGATATATGGACATGACTTATCGTATGCTATATGGACATGACCTCAAAAATGTTTACGTTAACAACTTATGGCACGATATATGGACATGACCATGATAATTTCTATGTTATTGACTTATTGTAAATTATATTGACATGGCTGCGACCATTTTTACATTACCGACTTATCGTACAATATATGGACATGACCTCAATAAATTATATGTTATCAACTTATCGTACAACACATGGACATGACCTTGCTGACCCTGATATTGTCCGTTGTGTTTACATGTGTGTTTGTTAACATAAGAGTGTCGCCATCATTTTAAGCCAACATGATGTTTTGGTTGTGTGGTTTATGTTTTATTTAGTTAGGATATTTCAATATTTTTTTCACATTCTAATTCCAATGTCTGAATATTCTTAAGAATTAAACCTTCATTGCTCTTTGAAAGGGTGTAATTGCATTATTAGACTAATATGTTATCATTATATCAGTGGCGTAAAATGGTCTTAAAAGGACTAATATCATTTAACGCAATTAATTCGGGGATTAAATATCATCCTACAAAAGTAGTTATTGTGACAGTCCTATTTGGCTATTCAATTTTTTTTTAATTTAGCTGCTAAATGTATAATTGGGTTCACAAACTAGTGGCTTGCTTTGTTAGTGGCAGGTAGTATACAGGAGAAAATGAAGCAGATGAGAATGAACCAAACCAGTAAAGTTGAGGGCTGTGCTATACATGAGAAGCTCTGACATTTGGTGAGAAAGGTATGATTGAGTCATAACTTGGAAAATAAGGCAGCAACATTTTCCAAGGAATGCTGACTTCACCACCGCACTCTGAACGACATTCACGTTAAAACTTTTCAAGATGGGAACGTGTTCTTCCAAGAAGAACGCAGCATCAGCTACCCTGGAGGTAGAGAGGGTGGGGCTTACCGGCAGCAGCCATGTGCTCGCTGGTCCTGATTGGCTGGAAGCCGACAAAAGGGATCTGCATCGACAGTACGAGACCCACGATGTAGAAAGTGCTGTAAGCTGTAAAGAGAGGAGAGACAAATGAGAAGGAGAAACAGAGAGAGAGAGAGAGAGGCTTGATCAGATAAGAAATAAAACACAAATAAACTATTGCACTACTAAAAACCTTCTATTCTGCTCCACTACTCCACTTTGGGTCCTACGAAGGGAAATCAACCTCAACAGAGCTATTTAAAGTCTATTGATTTTCACTGTCACACCTCAGAGGGAGTAAATACAAAATACCTAATCTAATGTCATTTACTGAGAAAATGGGAGCTGGCTCGGCGCGGTGTGGCAGGGAGGCCTGGAGTGAGACGAAGGTGCTGAGAACAGTGCAACTCCCACCTTTGTAGCTGGGGGGAACCGATTCGCAGACGCACCAGCTTAATTAAGATTTCATACTCTTCCTGAAGAGTGTGCCTCGTTTTTGAAGTAGTTGTGACCGCCCTCAGCTATCTCTTTCTCACACATCTGCTATTGACTCAAGACGGAGAGCGATGAATTGTGAGGGAACATAGACTGCAAGGCATTTTATTAAACTGAAATTTTCTTCTTTCTTTTTTTCTACTTCTCCTTTTTGTATGTTCCTTGGTAGTGACTGAGAGACACCTGGCTCTGAAAAGAGGATCTGCAAGATGTAAAGTAGAGGGAAGGTGGGGAGTATAGGGCACGCCTGAAGACTTAGGGCCCTATCAACGCAGTTGTCATTTTCACACCCAGCACCCACGTTGTGCAAGTAGCAAATGTACTTGGGCGTGTTGGTCTTAAAATGAGGTGTGGTCATGCGCATCGTTGGTCTTGAGGCAGCAGAAAGCGATTGCGCCATTGACCTACAAAAACCTGGTCTAAAGTCTGGTTCAGTATTTAATTTAATTTAAAAGGGCTCATTATTCAGATACTAAGATTTGTCTACACAGGCAGGTTCACATTACGCGTACACTTTCTGCTTGTTACACACACAGGGACGCACAGAAGCGCTCCTTCTCAGTTAAACAGTGTCGGTGCTACAACAATGTTTTTATTCATGTTGAGGAAAACAGAAAATTCAAGTGGCAGGTGACAATTCAAAATATAATGGATATAATATAATACTCAGCCGGTCTGAGCCACCCGTGGGTTGCATCGGAAAGCAATACAGTTTTCATTATTTATTAATACATGTTTATCATATTGAGTGTAGTGCTTTGCTGGTTAAATACGTTATCGGTGCATTTGCTAAGATGCAGTCAAATAGAGTTGTTCATGGGACGGATGATTGGGAGACGGCAGAGGCAGAGGTTCCACTGTCCAAGGACCACATACATCTGCTCGCGCACTTTCACTTCGCGCACGAACAGATCCGTTTCCTTAGCAGAAAACGCTTCTCCGATTGCTGAATCCGTTTTTTTTAAATAGCAATGCGCCAATGATGTGCAGGTGCACCTGGCTTGTAAAGGGAATGGGAGACGATACTCTGATTGGTTTAATTCCTGTAACGTCCAAAACACACCTACAGTATGATTAACTAAGAGACTAAATACAACCCCTTTGCGCCTTACTTTACAGATTATGTGCTGCTTAACTAGCAGAAGTGGAGTTGGACACACCCTAAATGCAGTTTAGACCATGTGCTATAGATCGTTTAAATAGGGCCCATAATGTCTTTTCTGACCAAATGGTGCATGAGGTTTGCTGGATGACGCTCCGGCAGCAGACATCCTTGAGGAACAATGAAGACGGATATATATTTTCAACTTCATCCAACAGCCCTGCATCGTCAAGTAGAACTCCATTGTTGAACAAGCGTTTGGAGATGGAGCAGAGGTAGGTCAAAGCCCTCTCACTTTGAAGAGGCCGCAATTCATTTCCAAAGCTCTCAAAGACTATGCTCTGCGGTTACAGCGACTGCAACATATAATCATGTGTAAAAGACACTTGGCACGGTATCATTTTTCTTGACCACAACAGAAGTGCCTGTCGCGGTCTCACGGCTCAGCTGACAGACCGATGCGTGGAGGGTTTGAAGGATTGAGCTCGCGTTCCCCGAGCCAAACATATAATGTGCTGGAGCTGCCACGTGCTCTGTGAAACTGGGATGTTCAGCGGAATAACAAGCCTATACTCTTCTACAGCGCTTTGACTCTGGTATTTGCAAAAAAAAAATATAAAATGAAAAAGAGATCAGGTAGCAGGTGGCTGCGTTTACTGTTAAGTGGTGTGTGGATGTCTGCGCCGCCGATGATGGGATGCTTACGGTTGTGAGAGGTGAGCACAGGCGTGACCGGGCATTTGAGCTTGTTTCAGGGTCAAATGCTTGGGCAACGGTGTTAGGAGACGTGCATAGGAAAGGTTTTGTCTGCTCATTGCATACATTTCTATTCTAATGGATGAAGGTTTTAAAAACACTGTCAGTTTCCATTTCAGTGACTGTATGTGGGGGAGTTTTAAATCAAGTCACGTACTAAAAGTCAGTGTGGTTTGTGTGTGTGTGCAGCTTACCGATGTAGACTCTTCTGCTGTAGCGTTGCATCAGCATCAGCACAAACACATGCAGGGGAATCAGGTTGATGATAAACACGTAACCTCCCCATGCTGACACCTAGAACACACACATACAAACAGATATGTCAGTCAACCTGCTAGGACAGCATCCTCTCTCTAAAACAGTCTTCTCCATTCAGAAAGAACTGGCCCCGAGTGATCAATTATTCTTCTTTTTTGTTTTTCTGGTTCAAATGAGGTAACCCTGCTGAGTCGAGACTTTCCTGTTAAAATGCTACAAATCAGCTGTGCGAGAAAGATGTCAGGTTTGCCTCAGTGACAGGAGATTAATGGAAACCTGAAGTCCCATTGAGACGCAAAGGGTTTCCCATATTGTCGCAGTAAACTACCCGATGGATTATCGGAAAAATGCATGTCACGAAAGTGAAAACGGAGCTGGAGATACACGGTTACAGAGCAGCGACAATATGTTGAAGTTGTTGGGGAAACGAACCCAAATCAGCCCACCATGCAGAAAAGTTTTTGTTGTATCTATTTATTCTGTCTCGCTTTTGGGGTCTATATGGAAATGCAATTCAAGGTGCAGATTAAAAAGTCTGCCACAGTCTGACATGATAGTATAATATTAGAACAGTCTACCAGGCAGGGATGTTGTCTTTCACCGACCTTAATCGCAATTTTTATAGAGCCTCCGGCACAAGCAATTAGGCAGAATAAAGACCTTAACAGGGATAAAGGTTGGGAATGAAGAACACATCACTGGGCTCTGGGCTATTTAGAGGACCTTGACACATGCCTTCCCATAGTCCATTTCAATGAAATTGCATTGCTAGGCAACAGATTGAGTCCATGTTTACTTCCTGTCAGCTTATGTCATCCTCATTTACAACTATTCAATGGTCTATATTATATATCTATATATTTGGGCTGTCAAAGTAAACGTGATAACAACTCGTTAATGCAAATTTGTTTGAACGCCACTAATTTCTTTAATGCATTAATGCAATAGATTTTTTACAGGTTATAGCGGGCTCAGTTTTAAAGCTGGAGTGAAGGTGAGGTAACTAATTCATTGGTACCAACCATGTCATACTAGCTTGTCGCTAAGGAGGTTAAATAACGCTCCAAACTTAGGCAACATTTTGGCGATGAAAAACCGGCATGGTCATTTTCAAAGGGGACCAAAAACTTGAATTGGAGTTCTAAAAAAATGACATCTCGGGGGTAACTATAACAAGAGGAATTAATCAACTTTATAAAGCCAACTATATCACTATATGGATCAGGACATTAGCAATGATATTGAGAGGTAGGTTGTCCTTCTGGACCTCAGTTCACGAATAGATACTATAAAAATGAATATACCTCCACGACTCCTCTACTTATTTCCATCACTATCAATCGGGATCACTGAGAAACAATTCAGAGCCGGGGATAAAGTTATTTCAAGGTTTATATGGAGGGCCAAGAGTCTTCCGTATAAACATCTCAAACATCACAGATTGGGAAACATAAAGAGAAGAATAAGAAGAAAAATGGAAAAATCTAGAGTGATATCTACAAGGAAGGGAACGTAAGCCTCATTGGAGACAGAGATGAAGCAAAGGATTTACTTGAACAGAAAATTTCACTCGATTTACCCTAGAATTGTGGTTTAATGTAGTACGGAAATATAGATCAGAGAAAGAACTCTGACTTCCTGGATAGCCTTTAGACATTTTATCCCGGGCACTCTTGACCAGAGGTTCAGACAACGGATTCCAAGTGGTATGACAGCATTATGCTCAGTAATAAAAGATGGAAATGTTACGAGTTTCCAGGAGCTGAAACAAGCACGACCCCTTCAGATAATTGCAATTAAGGGACTTTTATGACCGAGAAATAAAGCACAATGTAAATTTAGATAAAAAATGTAATAATAAGAACCATAATTGGAGTTTACTATTCAAAGAAATATAGAATAATATCTACATTATATCAGCACCTAATGGAGAGAAGCAGAAACCCTACTTTACATAAAAAGCTGAAATGAGGAAAAAAGAACTAATTAATCTTCTGTATTAATATTACAGAAGATGAATGGTTGCATATTTGGAGAACAAAACAGTTTCATGTACTTGGAGAGAACACTGTTGAAAGAAAGTAATTAGATTCTTTATTACACCCAAAATTAAAAGCAAATACTTGTCTAAAGCACAACCATGTTGGAAAAGATGTGGGGCAAAAAATATAGACCACTCCCATGTATTTTGGCTTTGAAATTGTACATTTTGGGGGAATTGTTCAAATGGTTATTATCAAAGTTCTGGGCTATGATATACCTAGGTCATGTATAATACTGTGCTTTGGTAATATGTCAGGAGATACTGTGTTAAGAGAAAACATATCTGCTGAAAGTCTTGTTGGCAGCTTGTAAGAGATGGTAAAAGGCAGAACCACCAACACAAGATGGATGGCTGAAAACTGTGAATGAAATATATGATATGGAACCGTTAACTCATAGGATAAGAGCTCAAGAGGAGAAATGGATGATGTTTACATCTAAACGACTAGATAAGAGAATGAACCACTGAATACGTCACTGGAATAAATAGGTTGCTGTGGAGACGAGGTGTTTTTTTTCCCTTTAAAGTGTATGTGACCTTTCTGTAATGGAAAAGCAATAAAAAAAAAAGTAGAAAGAAATGGTGCATTCATGTGCAATTGAAAGTTACTGTAGCTTTCGACTAATCATTACAGCACCAATATACGGTATATAAATAAAAGCAAAAACTCAATATGTGACTACATTAACTCAATTTGCAAACAAAATTTGAATTAAATAACAAGTCAATCAATCCATCTTTACATATAAGCCCACCCTGCACAAAAATCACCTCACACACTTTGAATTAAATCATTCAAGAACGGATGTAAAAACCATCTTACTGCCTCTTCGCTATTAGACATAAGCACACAGCTATAAAAACCTGACGTATATAGAATCTATAAAAACTAGGCAATCATACTTTATGTGTTAGATGCACTAATAACTTTAAAAGCTCCACTCAAATTATACCTCAGCCGTTTTTGAGGTCCGCTAAATATCACGGCGCTGGATGTGTGGGGGGGGGGCTATAAAACAACTCTGCAAAAACATCGCCGACAACTTTTCAATTGCTTATACTTGACTACAGCGAAGGGCAAATGGAAACAGTGAGAGCACTAGACAGACCGAGAGGAGAGCAAAGAGAAAAGAGTGTTGAGAGAAAGAAAGCGAGACAGAGAAAAAGAGAAAGGAGAGTGTTAGAAAGTGAAACTGAAAGAGGGAATTAAACAGGAAAAGGGATTGCTGGTACGCAAATTGTTTGATGAGCCTTTATTCGCAGTAGCTTGTCAGAAATAGCCCCATTGCACCCGCTCAGCACGATGAAAAGAGCATTCATTACGCTTCTGCAATTACAGGAAAAAAAACGAGCACATCACGTCTAATTGATAAAAACATTAATATGCTACATTAAAGCGGAGGGTGAAAGAAAACTCCTAAATAAGTTCCATGCTGAATGGTTAGGTGCAATTATCTTTTGGCAGTAGTTTGCATCTGTTCTCTCAGATGGTGACAGCCAAGTAGTAGCATGTGAACCGTATCTTGAATGAATAACAGAAATGACTTCAATTTAAGACTCATTTTAAGTGTTGACACAGGAGGAACTGATCCGAGTCTATGTTGCTGACTGGCTGGGAACTAACTAAAATTATAACACTTGAAACACAGTTGTGTGCAGTGCTACTGGCTGTGTGACTGCATCATTTTTCAATTTCTAGTGAGTATGCATGATAACAGAAAGAGGAAAACAGAAAGCGTGCATTGAGAAAATTAAATTTAAACCCCCCCTTTTTCTCTGCGTTTGGCCAAAACTGGCTGCAATCTACTGCGGGCACGAAGACAAGGTGGACAACTCACCCCGTCTTTTTATTGTGAAGGTCTGTAAATCGATAGGCGGGTTTGTGAAATCACGGCATGTGTTAATTCGCAAAAACCATGCCAACCGCACCGGCGTTTTTCAGAGTAAACTTAATAAAAAGGCCTCTTTAAAATATTGATCACTCTGAGTTGAACTCTCTGGCGTCAGTGAGGTGCATTATTGACTCAGAGAGTCAGAGTCAACATTATTTGCAAGGCTCGTTTTCCCCTTTGGGTACTTAACTGGGCAAAGGGGTAGCAGGTTTAATGCCATGTCAGAGGGATGGAAGATAGTGATTGGAAAAGTTCCCATGGTCACTATTTGCGTGTGTTCAGGGCAACGGAGAATTACCAGCAGCTCTAATAAACCGGTGTAATTTACACACTAAATGAATAGTTAATTACCGTTGTGCTACAGTTACATCATTTGTAGAGTTTGCCATGTGGGTTTAAGAAATAGAGTTCACTTACCAGATCTAACTATAAAGCAAGGAATCTCTGTCTCTGTCTGTCTGTCCTTCTGTGTGTTATTCGCATATCTCGAGAACCGGTCATCTGATCTACTTCACACTTGGCGGGTGTATTGCTCAGGACCCAGGAGAGTGAAGTGTCAAAAGTGGTGCAATTTGGCCAGATGGTGGCGCTATAACAATGAACTATACCTCAGAAAACTTTGAACCCTAAGTCTCGGAAACAAAATTCTTTTCCCCTGGATTATGTGGGCCTAGACAAATGTATCCATATAGGCCACGTCTATACTGTGTCCACACTGATATTATGCCATTTAGAATTTTTTCCAAATCAGATTTTTTTTCTACTCCTCCTACAAATTTTGGGCAATCTTGACCAAATTTGGTAGAGAACATCTCTGGACCAAGCTGGAAAAATTTAAGTTTTTTGGATTGTTGATGTACCATATAGTTTTGCTATGGCTGGCCCTTAAATTTAGCTCAAATGCTGTGGGCGGGGCTTATATTACAAAAAATGTTATATCTCCTGAACGCTTTGTGCTATTGTGGCCACATTTGGTGGACATGTGTAGATATGATGTCTGAGTGACCATGACCAATTTGGTGCCATTTGGCCAATAGGTGGCGCTGTAGCAGCATCTTCTAACTATAAAAGAAGTATTCTCTGTCTGTCTTTGTATGTACGTATATATGAATGCCCTTCACATATCTTGTTCATCCAATCAATTTCACACGGGTACCAGCAGCAATACCATAGTTCTCAACAACCCTGCAAGAAGAACTTCTGGGAGCCAAGCAATTGGCCCGTTTCAGAAGGGCACACGCTCCAAACGGGCACTGCACTAGTTGGTATTAAAGCAGGATTAAGTAACACTGAGTCAAAACGAGCTTCAGCTGGCATAAGGCATCCATGTTTGCTTGTTATGCAACTTGAATATATATCCATTTCTAAACAAAACCGCCAAAAGACATGCTAGCGGCTCTCGAGGAGGCTGTACTTAGGCACAGTGGTGCTAAATGCTAACGTCAACATGGTAACATGCTCACAATGACAATAGAGCTGCAACGATTAGTCTATAAATTATTTTGATAATTGATGATGATAATTTGGAGATTTCCTGTTTTTCTCTGTTTTAAATCATATTAAGCTGAATCTCTTTGGGTTTTGGACTGACAAAACAAGACATTTAAAGACATTACTTTGGACTTCAGTTTAACAAGTCAGAGATTGGTAAATGTGGTAACTTAGGTGTACTACTAGGTAGATGGGTAGGTAACTAAGGAGGAAGTGGGTATACTCTCCTATATAAACCAATGGCTTTTTGGCTGATAGTAGGGTATACTGTAAACCGTCAGGAAAAGAGATGAGTATACCCCCCGCTACACCACTGATTAAGGTGGCATCAGCGTCTCTTTTTCAGCAAACTCTACAATGCAACTTGATTGCAGATTTACCTCTCGAGGGTTCTGTTCATGCCAGCAGAGCGCACAATCAACCAGAGGTAAAAAAAAAGAAAAGAATGGGAAATACTGGCCATCTGTTCACATTAGAGGACCATGCAAAGATGAATGCCCAAGACTAAAAACCAAAGCTGTGTGTGTTTGCACACGAACAAGCTCCATTTGAAATTATGGATCTAACAGCCAGCCCTTTGCCCGAGCCACAGGCTAACAGGTGAGGGCAGGAATCAGAAAATGTTTGGAGCAAAGTCTTTTAGCCGTTATCGCTTTCTGCGTTTCATACCGGGCTTATCTGATGACCGCGGGGGCACTCAGAAGAGGATATAGCGAACACAGCATGCAACAGGGAGAAGGGTTTTACTCTGGTGTGTGTGTGTGTGTGTGTGTGTGTGTGTGTGTGTGTGTGTGTGTGTGTGTGTGTGTGTGTGTGTGTGTACAATTGTATGTGTGCAATAGTGTTTGCAGCCTGCCTATGTGCTCTTATTAGACAGTCCATTTATGACAATGAATATGAATGTTGTTCTGTTTATCGGTGCTTATTCACTAACACCAGCAGTGACTCTCTGGTTCATTAAGAAGACTTTAAGATGAGTGCCATTAAAGACAAAGACACTTAATGATCTAGGGTCAACGGAAAGGTTGCAGTTGCAGCACAGACTGCTCCCTGAATCTCCATTAGATTCCGCTGTTAAATAAGACGTCTGTATGTGTGTATGCCTGCAAATGAGTCAGATGGTGATTGCTCCAGGGCTACGCCTTGGGCACAGGCCAGACTCCTGCTTACATTGTATTTTTATCACAATGATACTCTAGTTTTGTGTTGGAATTATATCATTTTTAATTAAACAGGACTAAGAGTCTACAACCATAATAGCAGTTCTGTGAGGCTGAACTTTGGGTCTGTTTGAGCTAAATGCTAACATCAGCATGCTCACAATGACAACGTTAACTAGAAGGCAGGTTTCATGTATGTCGCTTTATTTATTATTTTACTTTTGGTTTTTACCGTGGTATCGAATTAGTATGGAGAACCGTGGAATTTCAATGGTATTGATATTGACTCCTAAATTTCTGGTATTGTGACTTCCCTTGTAGGCTTCATACTCTGGGTACCATGAACGTCTATACAACATTTCAGCGCAATCCATCCAATAGTTGCTAGAGATGTTTCGGTCTGGATCAAAGTGGTGGACCGACCATCGACTTTCCCCTAGAGCTACGCCGCTAGCATGGCTAAAAAGTTAAACAAAGTGACATCTTTTTAACCATCACCTGAGGCGCTCTGCGTTCAGGGCATTTAATCAATAGTTGATTAAGCAAAGAAGCTGCCCTGATTTTACAGGTTGTTCTGCTAGAGGGGACTGTGGAGGCTTTAGAGAGAAAAGTACGCTTTGGGAATGAGCAGCGCAGTGCATCTGCTTTTGCTCTGTCCTCTGTTTTCCCTCTCGCTCTGCCCTCACCCACTCTCCCCTCACCCCTGGAGGGATGAAAGGAGGATGTGGCGCAGCTACCAGAATGGTTTCCCGTGGCTCCTGTCCATCAGTAGGGTCCTGCTGCTCTGATCCTTTTCTTAATCTCGTCCTTCTCCGTCCTCTCCCCTCTGATTATGCCAATATCCAGGCGGGGAATCTGTCCCTCTCTGTCTCCATATCTGCTTTACGAGTGTCACATTCGATTAAGCCCCACTGGAAAAGGTAGCCTTGGCTATATCCTGATTAAAGTGACGGCGTAAGGTGATAAAAAAATATATATAACAGGGGTCGATCAACGAGTGGATGCAGGACCAAAAGGAAACAGTAGGGGCAGTCGGGAGGTTGGTGGTGTTGATGGAGACACATGAGCCTAGTTTGCTGCTCACTGCTAGAGGACTTATCTGCAACAGTGGGTGGGCTGCGGATACAGTACTGAGGAACATCACATCACTGAGGAGAGGGGGAGAGAGGGTGTCAAAGAGAGAAAGTGGTAATAAGGAGAACGAAGCATGCAGACTCAATGTTCCCATTGCTTCTGACGCGGAAGTTACACATCACAACATATTCTCTCTCCTGTCTTATCATTCAGTGTTTTCTCTCCATCTCTCTGTCCACTCTATCCTGTCTCTTCCCTTATCTTCACACACCTCCCTCTATGCTTTTGTCTCTCCATTCTCTGTTTTGTCTCCCGTTCTATTCATCTTTCCATCACTCCTCTATCTACCCAATCCTCTCTACGCCCCCATCGGACCGTGTGGCCCAGTGTGATCGATGAAGCTGGATTTCGGTAATCTGTTTCATTTGATATCTGTCTCACTGCCGGCCAAAGAGATTTAGCCCGGAATGAGCAAGAAGCTGGAGATTTTCATAGGCACTCACACACACACACACACACGCAAACAATCTGTCGCTGAGGCAGCGAGCCCGGATCGTCTTTTTATCTCATCTCTCTCATCAATCCCCTGATGGGCTTGTGCCTGAATTCATAAATAATGCAGACAACACTGTCTGAACTGCTCCTCCTCTTTTTCCATGCTTTGCCGTGTCCATGCTGGACCAAGAGAGGACAATCACCCCGACAACACTACCTTCTCAGGAGTGCGGTTAATTAGCCGGAACCAGATCTGAATTTGAAACTAGCTCCAAATGCATATTAAGTGGGATCTGCTGAGAAACATGCTTTTCAACTCCGAAAGGCAAAGTGTTTAAAAAAAATGGCAGACCAGAGCCAGAGCTACTTTACAAAAGACAGTTGCAAAACATTTCGTAGTAGCGAAGAAGTCGTACTAAAACGACAAAGCATCTCCTGCAGCAGTGTGTGTGAGAATACAACGGTTTTGATGTCCACTCTTGTCATCGTAGTGCTGCAGAATCAGTTAGTTCCAGCGTGTTCAACTCGAGTGAAGACGAGCATAAAACAGTGAATGTTCTTTGTGCATGCCAAACAGAAACAGAATACATATATATTTTCATTCATTTCACACTTTACAAGAATGAAATGAAATCCCTTGTTGCTTATGATGAATGACTGAGATGTTTGCTTTGAATATACTTTGGAGTCTTCTCTTACTCAAATAATGGGACAAGAAATGGAAAAAGGTTGATAAGAACCGGAACCGGAATTGTTCAAAAACCTAATTATACCGAGCTGAAACACAGTAAGTCAGTCAGTCAGTCAATCACACTGTCTCCACAGGGTAGCTGGTTGCACAGCAGTGAAAAAGAAACAAACAAGCGAAAAAAAACAACTAAAGAAAGCAGATAAACACATCATATATTTACGTCAAATAAAATATAGAAATGGGTAAAAAGCAGAGTACACAAGTAAAAAGAATTTCAAAATAGGTTCAATTATGAATAAAAATATAAAGGTGGGAATAAAAAGTCAAGGCAGTCTTGATTTACAGTTCCCATTGAGATAAAAAAAAGGGATGAGACAATGCGAGTAGTTGCTTCTGTACAAGCATGAGACAGTAAATAATGAGATAAATGAGACTTGGATTATACCCAAAGACTGAATATAAGAAGTGGACGTAGTCACCGTGACGTCACCCATTGGTTTGTGGACTGCCGTTTTTTTGAAGCCTTGAGTTCAGCATTTTGGTCGTCGCCATCTTGGTATTTTGCAACCAGAAGTGACACGAGAAGGTGGAGGTAAGTACAACCGAACACTGAATTTCCAGGCCTCCAAAAAGGTTACAATTAACTTTCATGAACTGAAAACACACTGGTAAAGGCTTAAAGTTCTAAGACACAAACACGGACAACTCCCAGACCGGACAACGCCGTGGTAGCAACCTGTCAATAACAAGGTAGCCACGTCCTAAAGCATATCCTGCTTTATGGTCTATTTGACTCTAAATGGGACCATAATTTACTAAATGAACATCATGCTGTATTGAAGAAGACTTGAAACTAGCGATTGAGACCATAAACTCAGATTTACAATGTTTACTGAGGTATAGCCAGCAGGTGGCGACTCCTTTGGTTGCAAAAAGAAGTCTGATTGTATAGAAGTCTATGAGAGAATGAGCCTACTTCTCACTTGATTTATTACCTCAGTTATTCAGCATTTGATTATACTTAGCTCCACCCACGTGTCACGTCTGGTTGCAAAAAAACGACATGGCGATGGCTAAACATCAAGATGGCAACGGCCAAAATACCGAACTCGAGGCTTCAAAACAGCAGTCCACAAACCAATAGGTGACGTCACGGTTACTACGTCCACTTCTTATGTACAGTCTATGTGTGTACCCAGCGTGTTTGTGTATGTATGTGTTTGTGTAACTATTCTCACCATGTAGAAATAGGAGAGACAACAGCCAATGGTCCAGAATACAGAGCCCGTCTTCACTGACTTCACCTACGAGAGAGAAAGCGGTATGTTAAGAATACATCCATTATGCTTCAACATCAAATAAGACATGCAGACCCACAGTTTGTGTATCAGGGACATTAGAAACTACAGCGCCCTAGGATGCACATTCTCTGTGATAATGACATGATGTTCTCCTTCAATTACAGATGAAAAAATTTAATCCGGAGTGCTGGCTGTCCTCTATAATACAGCTGCACTCTGTTTGCTGAAACATCATAGTCTCATTGACAGCTCTGTTTACACTGTGATTCACCAGATTTAAGAGCAAGTTAAGACATTACTTTTGAATCTAATGGAATATGAAAATGGATAAAAGTGCTAAAAACATTCAGATTTTGTGCGTCTTTAAAGAAAAACATTTTAATGATCGCAGTTTAATGATCATAGCAGATTTGGAACAGCCAGCTGTGGAGAGAGCGGCGGATGACAGGAGAGCAGTTCAGACTAGACCAACGCGAACATCTTGTAAACAAGCTTTCCTTCCCCGCCACGGGCCGATAAAGCAGGCAAGTGTGCACATTAACATTTCAAAACACACTGAGATAATGAAAAAGTTGCAAGCGCAGACACAGACGCACTTAACAGTGCTCGTTCGAATCATCAAACTCAAGGAGAGAACAACGGGGGGAGGGGAGGTTTGCCAAGAAGCTTGATCACATCCAACAATGCTTGGGATTTGCTCACGGGGGTGAATCAATGATCGCTGGACCAAGGTGGTCTCGCCTCGCCCAAATACCCAGCAGAGCCTCACAGACAGACGCTGGATCAATTTACTGCTCATAGACACACCGACGCTGCTTCATAGTGCATGCAGAAATACAAAAATAAACTGTCCTCAAGCAGTGCTTTCCCTATGTGTTGAGGTCGGCCACAGTAAGTAGGTCTGCGGTGACCTGATTATCATTCTCTCCTTTAAGAAGGTGGGAAACTTTTGTTGTTTT
Organism: Hozukius guyotensis; assembly: GCA_916700995.1. Taxonomy (NCBI): domain Eukaryota; kingdom Metazoa; phylum Chordata; class Actinopteri; order Perciformes; family Sebastidae; genus Hozukius; species Hozukius guyotensis. The sequence goes on along the minus strand of CAKALU010063577.1, from coordinate 4,000 downwards.
AGGGCTTTGTTGCTCTGTTTGGGTCAACAGCACCAAAGCCCCATTCAGGTGAGATTTATTTCTCTCGGGAGATGGGGTGATTTTGATATTAAATGCGCTGGCCACTGACTAGTAACAATTACAGGCCAAATTACCCATTGTTTTTCAGCCAACTTGCTGGTCCTGTAAGTCCAGTACGGAGAGACACTGTTTTTATTTTGTTTTTAAGTGTATTGAGTTCTTATACATAGAGCTACATTTACTGTATAATGCAGTCTAATACAACAGTCCTGCAATAAATCATAAAGGAATGAAAGTGAGATTTATTGCAGGGCTGTTTTATTAGACTGCATTAGCTTGGTGTAACCTGGCAACAGAGCGTACGTTGCCAAAGGCACAACCACCAACACTTTTCCCAAATAGCTCCATGTTGAGTCTTTCTTTTTTTTTGTTAAAGAGTGAAAATAAACTTGACAGATTAGGATAACAACAGTTAGGCTGCATTCACACAAAATCAGACATTGCGGCGAAAACATCATTTTTTTTTAGGCTGTGGCGGTGGGGACCGCAGGGGATGCCGAAAATAGCGCAGCGGCGATAAATTGAAACAGATCCATTTTTTGGAGAAACACAACCCGACATCACCTTACGATGGCCAATCACGTAACTGGCAATCAGACCGAAAGACGGCCATGGGAAAGAGAACAACATGACTGACCGAAACACAATGGAGCGTAACGTTGTGTTTCATGTGTAGTCCCTCAATTTGGCCTGGTGCTTGAAAGTAAATGTTTTTGCTAATCTGTCAATGCAGACAGACAATCACTTGTAGGACCCGGCATACTAGCACCATGGCGTCACACAAATGGACCATTTAAGTGACACTCCCATACCGCCGCACAACCCTGCGCTAATCGCTGCACTGCCTGATTTGGTGTGAATGCAGCGAGGGTCCGCGTGATGTAATTTCCGCCATCAGCGGGTGTACTCGTAGGTTCTGTGCCGACGTCCGCATACCGCCAATTTGTTGTGACCCTGCGAACTTGTTCGCACAGCCACTACGCTGCGAGTGGCTGTGGCTCAGGGGTTAGAGCGGGTCGTCCTTTAATCACAAGGTTAGCGGTTCGATCCCGGCTCCTCCTGTCTGCATGTTTAAGTGTTCTTGAGCGAGAAACTGAACCCCAACTTGCTCCCCGGGTGCTTTACAGGAGCCCACTGCTCCTAAATTAGGATGGGTTAAATGCAGAGGTCAAACTTCATGTATGTATGTGGCGATAAAAAATGTATTTTAAATGTGCACGTTTGTTTGGGAGTATAACCGAGGCTTAACTGCACAAGCCGCTGTGTTATCCTCAGACAATATTCCCACTCAAGCTGGGCCAAAGGTAGCATATACATGTTCAACTGGTGCCACCACAACCGCCTCTGCCAACCGCCCTCCCAGCCTCCACTCTCTTTGTCAAGTCACAGAAGTCACACAGTGTGATACCAGTCCAGCTAATTAAATGGGAGCCGAGAGAAAGAGCGGAATTACTGTTACAACAATGTAGGCACGGTGCACGAGGTTAGAGCAAGGGGGGGAGGCAGTGCTACTCTGTGTGTGTGTGTGTGTGTGTGTGTGTGTGTGTGTGTGTGTGTGTGTGTGTGTGTGTGTGTGTATTCATGTTATGAAGAGCTGCGGTGTTAAAAAGAGCAGCTCTCCTGGGTGTGAGAGGATTCAATTATAGATTATGGGAGGGTGTGCAAGAGTGTGAGTGTGTGTGAGTGTGTTGGGAGGGGGTAAACACAGAGATTAAGCGAGTGGAGTTGAATGGGTTATTAGCGGATAAAATGAAGGAGTTGGATAATGAAGATTGGGCTGAGAGTTGAGAGAGAGAGGCTTCTGTGCGTTTCTTGCCACGTGGAGGAGAGGACGGGGGGTAAAGAGACACAGAGGGAAAAGGAACGAGCAATAATGACATACAGGAAGAAAGAGCAAGGTGGGAAGAACAAGGAAGAAGAGTCAGAACGCAGAGCACTGCTAGAGCAAAACAATGGCAGGGACAAAAGAAGACAAAGACAATTAAAGGGAGACGAGATGGAAGAAAGACGGAGCGGAGGAAAGGGAAACGCAAAAGACAAATGTGGGTAAATGAGACCAATAATGGGAAGCAGTGGTGCATGGCCGAGATGATTGTTTTTCAGGGCGCTTGCCAAATAGAACGGAGCGTGTGAGAGGTGGTAGGTGAGTGGAGAGGGATTTTTTTTTTTTTTTCCGATGGCAGCGCTTCGCTGATGACACATCACCTTAAGAGGCAGTGATGGCTGCTGCGAGGAACACCTGCCTCACTTTGAGATGTATTGTCCATACACGCAAGATGACAAGAGGCCATTATAATAGCGCAGAGACAAACAGATGTCCCCCAACACACCCCCTAATACACATTTCCTGGTGGGAGACAAATGGTTACGGTGGCAGTTTTTTGGATGGGTCCTGAAAATTAAATGGTGAATTTTGGGGACTCCTGCAGAGTTAAAAAACGATTTCAGATGGACACAGGGGGAAGACATCTCAGATGTATTTGGAAAATAATACATTGGATGGGTAAGGATGAACGTTTAAAAAAAAAAGGGCCAAATGTCCGATAAAAGGTTGTGTAATACCTGCTGTGAAAATAAGAAATCTACCCGTCGAAGAGGCTGACAAACATTACAATTGTTAGGCAGATTATAATTATGATTTGGGCGTCATGATCTGCCATGATTTATCTATATTATTTCAAACATATATAAGAGTTGGAATTGGGAAAGTCAACATCACATGCGAGCAGAAATAATCATTTCAAAATCTGAGTGAAAACGGCAAGAAAACATCTTTTTTTAGAGAGCAGGGAGTAGGGACTATTTCATAATGCAGCTCATCCAGATTTCAATGTAGAGACAGCTCACCTCAAGTTCACCCTTAATACAGTTCACTTGTCTGCAGCTATGCAGAGTTTGGAGTCCTTGTTGCACAACTGTCTCATCTCAACAAAAAAATTTGGACATCCCTTTGTTTCCGTGCTCTTTCTGCACAAATTTCAATATATAGTAAATATGGCTGTCAAAGTTAAAGCGATAATAACGAGATAACGCAAATTTGTCTTAACGCCACTGATTTCTTTAATGCATTATCACAACTTTTAGGTTGTAGCAAGCTAGGGATAAGATACTTGCATCATATGAAACTAGAAAAAACCTAAGGTATCCATTGGTACCAACCATGTCATACTAGCTTGTCGAGAAGGAGGTTAAATAATGCTCCAAACTTACGCTAAATTTTGGCGAAGAAAAACTGGCATGGCCATCTTCAAAGGGGTCCCTTGACCTCTGACCTCAAGATATGTGAATGGAAATGGGTTCTATGGATACCCACGAGTCTCCCCTTTACAGACATGCCCACTTTATGATAATCACATGCAGTTTGGGACAAGTCATAGTCAAGTCAGCACACGGACAGCTGTTGTTGCCTGTTGGGCTGCAGTTTGCCATGTTATGATTTGAGCATATTATTTATGCTAAATGGAGTACCTTTGAGGGTTTCTGGACAATATTTGTCATTGTTTTGTGCTGTTAATCGATTTCCAATAATAAATATATACATACATTTGCATAAAGCAAGCATATTTGCCCACTCCCATGTTGATAAGAGTATTAAATACTTGATAAATAACTATTTTAATCGATCGACAGCCCTAATAGTAAATTCGCAAAGAAAACTGTCTTGATGGATGTCCGTTTTTGTTTTGGTATAGCCACATGTGAGTTGTCTAGCGTCACAATCGAATCATAGTCTACCAGTGGTTTGATGTACTGCTCTTTGTTTTTACTCAAATGTTGGAAATGGTGGATGGTTGTTACGTGTTGGGTGTTCAGTCTCAATAAGCTGAGGGTCTGTTCATATGTTAAATTACACACAAAGTATACAGATAAAAAAGTTTCCTTGAAATATGTTTTAAAGGTCTCTGCAATGCCAGTGACTTCAAATTCTGTGTGGTTTGCA
>CAKALU010063574.1:30922-50665 GCA_916700995.1 Hozukius guyotensis | reverse complement strand
CCCCCCCCCCCCCCCCCCCCCCCCCCCCCCCCCCCCCCCCCCCCCCCCCCCCCCCCCCCCCCCCCCCCCCCCCCCCCCCCCCCCCCCCCCCCCCCCCCCCCCCCCCCCCCCCCCCCCCCCCCCCCCCCCCCCCCCCCCCCCCCCCCCCCCCACCCACCCCCACCCCTCCATTTCTCTCCCACGGTGCTCTCGTTTCAACTGACCAAGCATTTAACTTGATGGAAGACAGTTTGTTGTCATATGCATACGGGACTGAAAAAAAAACAAAAAACAGAATCAACGTATTATGAACTTTGCAAGAACATTTTTAAAAAGGTATGGTTATGATTCTTATCATTTGTGAATTTTGTTATGAAATACTGTATGAATCTAGTATACATCTATTTTTTAAGAGCAAAAGAAAAACGAAAAAAAAAAAAAAAAAAGCACGGGAGAGCTTAGAGAGAAGGCCGCCTTTGCCAGTTGCTGGGGAAGTGCTGCCATGGAAACTAAGCAGATTTGGACCTGAGTGTGCTCATGTTCCATTATTTACTGTGTTGATTGTTTTATTTTTAAGTCTGGTTGAGGGCAGGGAATATCTATTTTTTTTAGCGAACTCATTGAATTTTTTGTTTCTTTTCAGTGTCTTTTTTTTAATTATTTTTTTAATTTTCAGTACAGTCACGTGTCCCTCGCTGTCCTGGTACTGGAAATGTTTTTTGGACGTATTATACTTTCATTCTTGTGGAATTGTTGGTATAATGATGGTGATGGTTAAAAATTGGCTCACCTTTTGCTGTTTATGAATTGTATGTTGAATGTGAGCTTTGGGTTTTCGTACGGCATTCTGAAGAGACGACTCGATAACAAATGAGTAATACGTGAGAATCTCTCCGCGGTGAACACCTTGAATGCTCTGTGCAACAAAAAAAAAAAAAAAAAAGCCCGTTTAACAACACTGCATGCGACTGGGCTCTCATGATCTTATAATATGTGAAAAATTTGCCCTCAAGTTATGCCTCAAGGCCTGCTGCCCATCATGATTTCTGTTCTGTAGTTTGGGGGGATCGATCATGTGGAGATATATAGAGGGTAAAAACACATTGCACGTATACGGGCACTGTGCGACCACAGCCTGGCTCTGAATCCATCAGTGTTAATCTTCTCCATGGCAACCGTGTGGCTGGTGTAGACCGGTGTGGTTCGTGGTGTGTCTTGCCTCTGCAGTGCAGTAAACCCAGTGCTCTATTCAATCAGTATGCTGTCAAGTCAGACTTTTAGATAAATGCACATACACATCAGGGTGTTGTGGTCTGTTTTTGTTTGAATATCACTGATTGTGTATGTATTAAAAGAATAAATACAGAATTAAAAAAAAAAAAGATTCACTCATGTATAAGATGAGGGCCCTAACCTATCACAGTAATGCCACATTAAAAAACCACAACCCCTGGTTGTTTAGCTGCTCTGTAATTGAAAACAAACATGCATATCCTTTTGGTCTGCTGCAGAAACCTCAGCTAGAGGGCAACGGCGGGGTTTTTTCCCAAATCAAAGACTTGTGAAATGGAAATGGTCGCACTTTGGTTTTGGTGTATCATGGAGCAGTTAAGGCCACACAAGGACATTCAGGGACGCAGCTGAAACGAGAAGGAAGAGGAGAGCTTCATTATCCGTTTCAGTGATTAAACTCAGAACAAAACTGGACTGTGTATGATCTGTCTTTTGTCTCATTCTTCCATCTTCTCAAAATACTGTATATCCCAGAATTGAAGTAGTGCTGTAGTGTTTTCCTGTCAGTGTAACTGGTAACACTTCCTTTTACAGGTCAGCAAATTTCGTGATACTTCACGAGTAACACATTTGAAATGACCCCTATATTTACCTCAAAATTTATCGAAAATTACCCCAACATTATTTAAGAATTATATTCCGCTATTTCCCAAAACAGGTAATAAACTGTCTGTCTGGTAAGGCTTTGAGTTGTTAACCCCAAAATTCTGTTTGTATTTCTGATTCTGTACGTCATTGCCTATCACAAGGACAACTTAGAGCCCTACTCTTGGTAAATATCAACACTGAACACTACACTATGTCCATGTAAAATAATGTAGGCCTCATTACAATCTTTAGTAGAATTAAAAAAAAAAAAAAAAAATACATTACCAGCTAGTTATCATCTGCTTATTGGGAAATAGGATACAATTATTTGGATGTAATTTCCAAGAAATTCCAAAGAAGTTGCACGCTAATTATCAACTACTCGCCAGTAAACAGTGGACCTGGGAATAAGAAGAAGAAGAAAGAAGAAAGGCACTTTATTAATCCCAGAGGGGAAATTAATTTTGCGTTCAAAAAGCGTTTGTAACCATGCCTATAGCAATTAACTTCAAATTACTTTCCTGGTAATATATTAAAGAAACTACCAGCTATTTATTACCTGCTTTGGGAAATAGCAGAATATAATTATTAAATAATTTTGAAGTAAATGTAGGGGTAATTTTCAAAGAAATTTCAACTGCGTTACTTGGTAATTATTACCTACTTACCATGAAATTTGTGGGCCTGTAAAATGAAGTGTTACCGTGTAACTCATGGTAGAGCAAGAAAGTACTGTAAAGGAAACAAGGTCTTTTTTTTGCCAAGAGTTAATAGGCTGAATACTTGTAAACATGCACTCTCACCTTTAAGCTTTGTGTTGTGTTTCTGGCCGGAGAGCAGCTCTAGTTATGTGTTTGATTATGGTGCCACCTTGTGGTCAAACCAAGAAGCTCAGAAGAGGTCTGGAAAAATAAAAAACAAACCTGCCTTCAAAATGCAATGCAGATGTGTTAACAACCTGAAGAAATGTAAAGAAAGGGAATTAATATATCTTCAATGAGAGAGCCTAACATTAATGAGAGGCACCCCTGGTGAACAGGGTATTTTTTTTTACTAATAGATATCACCATGAAACTTCCACAGTTGTTTACTTACATTAAGGCAATTATAATTTTTTTTTTCTATTTAGATTGTTCAGAAATTTTAGGTTTAAATATGCAAATGAGGCATTATCTTATTAAATGTGTTAATTTGCATACATTTCCAGAACAGGAATCTGAACATTGGAGAAAGCAAGGTTCAAAATTCTTGTTTCATTTTGTTGACATTTTAGAGTCAAAGGTTTTTACAGAGGGAATTTTATACATCTCTTTTTTTTCATACCATAAATCAGAAAATACTGTCAACAGCCATGAAACAAATCAATTTTCTCCATGTTTTTAGGAATAAAATGTTCTATAAATCAGGCTATAAATAATGTATGAACCCCTCTGTAAAAACCTTCAGAATATAGATAGGAACTAAACTGTGATACTGAAGTGGAGATTTCTGACTCAAAACTGAAAACTAATTTTGAGAAAACAGCCTTTAAAGATATGTATTGTAAAATTCCATACATTTTGAAGACACTACAGGTGAATAGGGTGAACAATTTTAACTAATAGATATCACCATGAAACTTCCCCAGTTGATTGCTTACATTAAGACAGTTACTTTTTGTATTACAAGTTTTCTGAAATGTTATGTTTAAATATGCAAATGAGGCATTATCTAATACTAACTTTTGGTTAGCCTTAAAAAAAGCCTTAAAATAATAAGAATATGTCCTAATAATTCAAACATTTTACAATTTTTACTAAAATATTTGGCATTTTTAGCATTGTTTCCATCATACAGAACATTACAACACACTTATCACTTATTACTTAGTTTATTTAGTTTCAACACAACTGTACACAATCCATGTTTGCTTCATCAAACTTGGTGTTTCAGTATAATTAAACAGAACAGAAACTGGGAGAACATACGTGATGCAAACTTTCTATGGAAACTGTAAAACTTTTAACAATTGTGGTAAGATTTTCCAAAGCAATTCAAATAAGGCTTATCATTAAAAAAAAACTACTAAACTAGAACACCAGTGGAACAAATACCAAGTAGAAATTCTGCAATATGGTCTTAAGAAATGCAGGTATTTAAAATAAAAATAAATTGTGAGCATTGTTGTAAGAAAGGTTTTTGCCAGAATCATAATTACTACAGAACACCTCTGCAACAGCTGGATGATATTGTACAACAAACTATACACTTTAATTAGTTTTTATGTAACTGAGGTTTCACAGCCTTCATTTGTCTTTCCTTCAGTCATCTGAGCAATGTCTACATTCATAATTCATGTCCAGAGTCGTCGCTATTATTATTATGCTAATTAGTGTAACCATGGGACCAACACTCTCGGTCACTGTTGCTATGGAAATATAAGACACTAGAGGTGTGTCATGTCTGTCAATGGTAATAAGATGTTACAGACCAGGTAACAAATTCCGCAATCGTGCAGAGAGAGAGATTCGATATGGGATTTGATTAGTCATGGCTGGGGGCTCACAACGTAGGTGTGTGTATGTGCACTTCTGTACATCATGCAAGACTGACACATGTAGGGTAAAGGTTTAATAACTTCTATAGATAGTAATAGAACTACAGACGGGGGGAGTCACAGGACGGCAGGATGAACTCCTGGAGCAGCACAGTGATGATGATAAAGGAACACCAGAGCCTCTCGAGGATAAATGTTCTAGCCCTTCACAAATTCACTGATCGTCACTCAGACACCCAGAGAGACAGAAACAGAGGATGGTTCAGTGTCATTATACAAAGTGTTGATAAGTAGCTTGCAACGGGAGGCAACATGGGACAAGCTAAAGCCCCTCATAATAGCAAAGTCAAAGAAAATAGAGTAACAGAGGAGTTACCAAAAAGATAGGGCTGTACCGAATCGTTCGAAGCTTTGAAGCTTCATTTGTAACTTTGCTTTTTTTTTTTTGGCATGTTTATTCATTCTGTTTCAACCCGGTGTTTCAGCACAGTTGCAGGTAAAGATTAGGCTACACTAATATTATCAGTGTCACTATTTGTAGAATTAGATTCCTGCGTAGGATTTCCAATAAGAGTATCCAGAGTATTGTAAAGTCCAAAAGTCAAAATGTATTTAAAAAAGATCGATGTAATCATTTCCGAAATTCACAGTATGTTTTTATTTAACGAAATATTCTGCTTCTATCTATATTTTTTGGCGTTTAGCCTTTCAAAAACAACATTTTCACTGCGGTCAAAAAACTGTTTGCTCTCCTGCTTGCCGCACAGGCAACGGGTTGGCCTAGCAGCATGTCTATTCATTCTGTTTAAACCCGGTACTGTATTTCAGCACTTGTGCAGATAAAGATTAGGCTACACTAATATTGTCAGTGTTATACTATTTGTAGAATTAGATTCCTGCGTAGGATTGTTTCCGACTCGTATGATTCAAACATTTCCAATAACTCCAGAGCGTTGTGAAGTCCAAAAGTCAAAATGTATTGAAAAAAGATCGATGTAATCATTTCAAAAATTCACAGCATGTTTTTATCCAACAAAATATTCGGCTTCAATCTATATTTGTTGGCGTTTAGCCTTTCAAAAATTACATTTTCACTGTGGTCAAAAAACTGTTTGCTCTCCCGCTTGCTGTACACAAAGAGAGGCAAGCACCTGTATTAACGGGTCGGTCTAGCAGCATATGTCTATTCATTCCGTTTAAACCTGGTACTGTATTTCAGCACGGTTGCAGATAAAGATCAGGCTACACTAATATTATTAGTGTTATTATACTATTTGTTGAATTGGATTCCTGCGTAGGATTGTTTCCGACTCATGTGATCCAAACATTTCCAATATATCCAGAGCGTTGTAAAGTCCAAAAGTCAAAATGTATTGAAAAAAAGATAAATGTAATAATTTCAAAAATTCACAGCATGTTTTTATCCAACAAAATATTCAGCTTCAATCTATATTTGTTGGCGTTTAGCCTTTCAAAAACAACATTTTTCACTGCGTTCAAAAAACTGTTTGCTCTCCTGCTTGCTGCACCTGTATTAACGGGGCGGTCGAACAGCAATCTGTAACAGCACCATAAATTATATTTACCGTATACTGTATAAATACAATAACAAAAAAATCTATTCTAATCCTTTTTTTTTTCTTTCATTTTTTTAGGGTGATGACATCATAAAATACGACGACAGATATTCAAAGCTTCACTCAAAAACCTCAATAGAAGCTTCAAATGTAGAAAAAGGACATTTGGTACAGCCCTAAAAAAAACCAAAAAACATACAGACAGTTAATAAACAGTGTTTTTCTGTAATACAACACAGTGAAACAACAATAAACTGAGTTTGAAATGAAATATGTCTAAATCCAGTTTAAATCCCAGTTCACTACTTCCAGGATAGTGACCTATCCACTTCTTGGGAGCAAAATAATCCTTCACAAAATATAATCTGAGCAGGTTTTACGCTCTCAAATCAGATGACATAAAACCATGAAGCTGAGCCGCTACTCAGCATTCATGTTGAATAATTGAGAATCGTGCAGCCTGGCATTTTCTGACAAAAGTAGCTACTGTAACAACTGCAACATTATTACACGATATACATAAATAATGGCAAATGAGAAAGAACAGCTTGCAAAAGAAGTTCAGTCCATTAGAAACAGGCATACAGTGGCATTCATTTACATAATACAACAACATTGTAGTAGAGTTTCTATACATCTTAGCAGCACTTTGGTTAGAGGCTGGCTCGGGTATCGAGCCAGAACCATTAATGTAATATAAATTATGCATGTAGTTATATTGAAGCAGCGAGTGACACAGGACGGAACATTTGCCCTCCGACTGAACTGCTATTCACATTAACATTTGATGCATTTCCTCACATTAAATCTGTTGTACTACAAAACACAAGAACCGATGGCGCTGACGTTCATTATGTTCTGCGTCTTTAACAAAAACATCATTACTCATTCACTAATCAGATTTTCAAAACTAAGTGACACTAAAAACATTTTCTGTACAGTTCTTTACAGTCAAAAAGAGAACAGAACTTGCAGACGAGACAGGGAACGAAATAGAGGAATGATGAGGCGGCCAGTTTTAATAACGGTTTGTTGTTTTACAGCATATGAGCACACTGTTATGTCGTTATTTTTACACAATACTGTGGAAACTTGGTGCAGGCCCTCTGCTGTGAAACTATGTATATAATCCTGGGTCTCCAGGGAAAATTCCTGTCACCCAGGGGACCATTTACAAGTGGGCGTTGGTGTCCGTTCTGCCTCAGCTCAGACTCAATACACTGTGAACAAACAGATTTCATTTAGAGTAAACAGTTGTATGAACTTGTGATTATGATATAATGGATTTGTTTACAGCCAGCCAACAATGAGTCAAACGCAGTTTGACATTCTGTTGTTGCTTCGTCCCCCTTAACATGCTCCTGTGTGAACCCCTTGTTCAATAATGTCCTCTTCCTCTCTGATGTGACCTTAGAGATGCTGATAAGAGCTGCCTGTTATTTGTTTCAGATATATATCGCCGTCCTCTCAGATGCTGGTCTGCAGGTCCCCGTTCAGCAGAGAACTCTGGGTCTCCGTGGGGTCGTTTATCATGCGAGACTTGTCCTGCCGGCTGTCGCTGCGGTCAGCCTCATCCAGCCCGCCCACCTTCTTGATACACAGAACATTCTGGAAACTCTTCTTGAAGTTCTCCGACAGGAAGGCGTAGAGGATGGGGTTGGCGCAGCTGTTGGCGTATCCCAGGACCACCACGAACGCAAAGGTGCTCCTCAGGATGGGCGTGGTGCTGATGGTGCCCGTCACCGAGGTGACGTTGAAGACGTAGAAGGGCAGCCAGCAGAAGACGAACACCGCCACCACGATGGACACCATGCGGGTCACCTTCCGCTCCGAGCGCTTCCTCTTGGAGGAGCCCACGCGGATGCCCGAGGACTTCACCTTGAAGATGATGAACAGGTAGCAGAGGCAGATGACCATGAGGGGCAGGAAGAAGCCCAGGATGAAGGTGTAGAACATGAACGCCGTGTAGTAGGCCTCTTGGGGCTCGGGCCACACGATGGTGCAGAAGCAGCCGTCGTGCTTCGTGATGATGCCGCTGTAGATAACGATGGGCAGGTTGACCATCAGCGACACCCCCCACACCGTCAAGTTAATAGTCTTGGCCATGCGCGGCTTGCGCCACTTTGTGGACTTAATGGGATGCACCACAGCCAGGTAGCGGTCGATGCTCATCACCATCAGGCAGAAGATGGAGGTGAACTGGTTCAGGGAGTCGACGGTCATCACCACCCTGCAGAGCACGGGGCCGAACGGCCAGTGGACCATCGCCAGCTGGATGGCGATGAACGGCAGGCCCAGCATGAACAGCACGTCGGCCACCGCCAGGTTGAGGATGTAGATGTTGGTGACCGTCTTCATCTTGGCGTAGCGCAGGATGACGTAGATGACGAGGGCGTTGCCGCAGAGCCCCACGGTGCAAACCAGGAAGTACATGCAGGTGATGACCACCGTGCTGGTCTTGTTGAAGGTGTGGTCCGTGTAGTTCGAGCGGAGGTCGGTCTCGTTGCTCTGCATGAAGCTTTCATACATGAGGTGCTCCGACAGGTTCGGAGGGGACGATGGGAAGATCCAGGAGTCCATGGTGCCTCGCTGTCTCACGTGGATTATGGCATCTCACCTGCACACATAAAGATCTCAGTAAAAGTGTGAAATACTTTAAAGGAACAGTGTGTACCATTTAGGGGGATCTATTGGAAATGGAATATAATATTAGTAAGTAGGTTTTCTTTAGTGTATAATCACGTAAAAATAAGAATCGTTGTGTTTTTGTTAGCTTAGAATGAGCCGTTTATAACTACATACGGTCCTTTTCGCGACGGAGTCCACCATGTTTCTGCAGTAGCCCAGAACGGACAAACCAAACACTGGCTCTACTGTAGATAGGGTCATTCGCATTTTCACGTCGGCCACCATAGATCTCTGACATGCTTGGCACACGGGAGAAGTTTCAGTTGGTTGCAACCTCACCGCTAGATGCCGCCAGATCCTACACACTGCACCTTTAAAATGACCTTTTTTAATCAGAAATGATTTTTCCAATCCTGTCAGTTATGGTCAAGTTGACGGAGAGTAAAATAATTATTCCACTTGATATTGGATTTTGATATTGATTTTATGCTTTCCAGAAGAAAAAAAGTGAGATCCATAGTCGTCATGGGATATTGAACGTGATTTCTCTTCCCTCCTACTTGCTAATGGATGTTGAACACCACGAGTGTTCTCTGTGACGTCATAAATCCATGTTATCAGTCAGAGCTAAAGCTTTTACATGTAAGTATGTTTGTCCTTTTGAAAAACAAAATGTTCTTTTTCTAATCACCCCTCATGGCCGGTGGGAATATTATAGATTTTGTACCTGAATCCTCTCTCTTGAGAACAGATCTGATTGATGGCATGTGTAAAGAAGAGCACCTGAGGGCGCGCGGCAGTGCTTTCTACCTGAAGTCAGACGTTCCTGCTGTGTTTATTTGGTGAGGTACTGCTACCCAGGGAAATCACTCTGCACACCCTGCAGTCATACGCTCTCCCTGGGGAGACACTCGCCCTTCAAATGCTGCTAGATGATTATCTGCGACAGGTTACACTGAATTCTTTGCTGACACATTTCTTTAAATTTATTAGGGGGTGGGCTTGGATGTAAATTAATCCCAGCCTAAGTAATTGAACGAGGGGGAATCACTGTACTGCCAATAGCCTTGTTGCCGCAGTCAGATTGAAGTGCTCTCCGTTGCCAACGCACAGGAGGCAAACATGGTCTGACAACTTAGTTTGGTGCCAATAACACAAGAGGTTTTATGGTGCCAGTTTATCATTTTCACCATGGCAGCAGAACAGGGTGGACACTGCTCCGAGTCTTGTTTTCTGGTGAACAGGCGACTAAATTTCAGCAAAGGGGATGTTTGAGCTCAGTGAAAACATGGTGTGTTGCTGTCTATAAATGTGTGTTGTCTGAGTCAGGTGGATGGAGAGAAAATTGTATATTTGGAAAGTGATTGAGAGAAACACCTTTAGTTTGTGTTGCATAAGGTAGTTCATCATTCCTACAGAACCCGAGCACAGCAGACCACTGAAATAAAACATAATACCCTCTCTTGAAGAACAATACATCAAATGGAATCACTGATCACTGTTGGTATGAGCAATATGTTGTCACTCTTATGAAATAGTATTTTGTGAACTGTTAAATTGCTGCATTTGAGGCATTGTTCGTACTGTGCAACAGGTATTCCTTCTATACAAACCAGCCCAGAGCCAACACAGTCAAAAGAAAGAGAAAAACTGGTGAGATACGGTTTAAATTAAGTGGCTACTTTACGTTTTTATCCGAATCAAAATCACAAATATGAATCTCTTGGTGGGAAATTGGGACGTACAGTTGCTCTTATATATAAACATAAAGAAAGAGGAAAATACAAATAAAAGAACATGTAAAATGTGTACATAATGCTACAATATATACAATACATGTAGAGTAATATCAATAAATATAATAAAAATAAGAAATATAAGAAATATGTACAAATATGTGCATCAAACACATACAATATAATCAAATAAATACATAGAAATGCTAGGAAGTGGAAGGATCTATACAGTGTTTTAAATATAAATGCAAGAATAGTGCAGTGTTTCTCTTTCACTGCTCAAGGCCATTCATTCTGCTCCAACTTTTGCTTTTAGGTGCTAAAATGTAAAAGATTAGAAGGTGGATATTCAGCAGAATAAATGATTACATTCTCATAGTTAACTATGCAAATCAATCTTATTTGAAATAAAATGAGTCAGAGATTTCATTTAGATTGTTAGCAAACTGTGCACAGAGCCAGCTGAGGTTTTTTTTCATTGCATCACATTTGTTTGAATACACATGCCAGGACATCATCATGTCACCAGTCAACAGTAAGATTGCATACTAGGAAACACTGCAGTAAATATTGGAGTTGGCAGATCTCCTCAACTTCATTTGAATAAACATTAACCTGGTAATGTAGGCCACTGTCTTTTGCACATCTACTGATATTTCACACTCAAATCAAAAAAAGTCTCCTCTTACCTGCAACTGGATTCAATCTCTCTATCTACAAAAATGCGCCACTTGTGTCCGGATCAAAGTATTTCAGTGTTTCACGACAGATTCATCTTCTTCATCTCTCCAAATATTCCTCAAGTTTGTCTCACCAGCATCGAAGTGGGGAAACCTCTCTGCGATGTGATTTTCCCTTTAAATAATCCCATAATGTAGTCTGCATCACATACGATGAGAAAATGACAAAAAACAGGTGGGACAAGTAAATCAAATACAAGCTCTCGGATCATGCGCTCGTGACACTGGTGCTGCGCGCTGTGACTGCCTCGAGCCAGAGAGCTGAGCGTGTTAAAGGAGCTGCTGCTTTAAGAGACTCACCTCTGAGAGACAGAGAGTCTGCTGTCATATCCACTCCTGCATGCAGGTGGAGCTAATTGAAGTAGAGCATATACATTTTAATGACCAATGCTGTCAAAATCATCCCCCCCTCGAGACCATGTGGACTTTCAAAATGTATCAAACCTCAAAAATGGTGACCAATTAGCCAAATGTGCCAAAGTAATACCTGTTTTACGCACACCTCCGGGTCCATCCATTCATCAAAGTTACCTGTGTCAATTAGCCCCCTGACCACAGGACAGTTATACCACCTACTCTGCACCTCTGGTGGACAGAAGATGTATTGCAAGTCCACGTTTCCAAACCATCATGAATTGACCTCGCAACCAACCAAAGACGCACAGCAGCTCAAATTACGCGCCGTGAAAATCGCCCCTCCCTCCACTGGATCAGGTTGTTTTTAACTAATGATTGTCTTATTAGTAAGATAAAAGTATAAAAGTAAGTATACGTGGAGGATAATGGATGGAAACCTGGATTTAAGTGGCCTCTCTGCCCACGTGGCTTTGGGATTTCGTGACTTTCTCCAAACATTTGATTGTGATGGAGAGTGACAAACAGTCTCCAAAACATCTCTTCAGCATATGGTGGGTGATTATGTCGAGGCCATGTCCTTGTTCTTTCAACACTTAAGCCCTTTGATGGAAATCATCCCAAATGTGCTGCTGGTCCAATCTGCTGTACAGGTAAGGTGCGTTTCTATCCTTCTAACTGCTTTATTGGCACTGTTGTTGATGCTATTATTATGCAAATGCAAGCTGGGTTAAATTGTTTTGACAGTAAGGAGATAGTTTCTCTTTATAAGGACTGGCATGCTAAGTTGCATTTGGCATTTGTTGTGTGTGAGTGAGATGTTTGATGAGTTTTAATGGCACAACAAACTTCTAAGCATTTTGTTTTTGTCAACTGTATTCTTGGGCCTTTTGTCAACTAAGTGGTGCTCTTGGGGCAATCTGCAAGTGGTTGGTGGAAAAAAACAAAAAACTGTCAAGAGACTGCCAGGAAAATGTTTGGGGTGTTGATACTGTTGGGGTGCTGCTCCTGGTTCTTTAAAGCTGCATGGAGGTGGATGTGTTGCCAACCACTGATTCCACAGGTCACAGGTCTGCCATTAGAGGCCTGATGCCCCTCACACTGTTGTCTTGCATTAGCTGGTTGTTGGCCTGCAGTAGGCCTATTATCTGGACTAAACATGTCAGGTATCATCTTCTGTACTGTACTTCAACTCCTGGACTCTTTGGCTTCTCTAGATTCATAAGTAATCTGCATATGTATCACGTGTTTAAATGTGTTTGGTATCGGTTTATTTCATTACCATATGCTGTTACCCATGACCACACATTTTCAGTTTTGCAGTGTGAGAATGACTCACATGTGTTAGTTGAGCTAAACATTGTTCAAATGAACAGGGGAGTAAGAAAATATTGATATTGCATTATTGTGTTTTGTGATACTGTATCAATTCTGAAAAAAAACTGTATCTAATTTTAATTAATAGTTTACATTCAAAGATGAACTCAGTCAATACTCTATTTCATTTGCAAAGATATGCACCATCTCAGTGTATGTGCTCTCTCAAAGTAGTGCAATGATGTTACAGGAATAAATGCAGATCTGACCGTTTTGAATATATCGCAATATATTGAATCGTAACCCCTGTATCATGATACGTATCGTATCACCAGATTCTTATAAATATGTATAATAATGATAATAATGTATGTGAGCATTTCTGTTTCATCGATCCACAACGTTTCAGATCACGATGGCTTCTGCAGCGACCTTTTCATGTCATCTAATGACTAAACGTCAAATGATTCAAGCTGGAAGTCTCATCTAGCTGTCACTGTAAACTCCTCGGTATAGCATCGAGAGTGAAAAGGTCCTTCACACAACTCATCGCCGGCGGTAGGGATGCTGAAGTTTCTGAATTTGCAGGTTAAGTTAGTTTTCAGTGCCTCCAAGACGCCTCTCAGTCACCTCAGGTGAGGAGGAAGAGTGGGTTATGTAGTGCAGAGAAGTGAAGCCTTTATGTAAATCGGCAGACAAAAGAGTCAGCTTCTTTTGAAGTGTGTTACAGTAAGTCTTTTGACAATCTGTTTCATCCCTGACCTGCAGATCCTTCAATTAAGTTCATTCAAGCGATAGAATATGTTGATTAGCAGGCACTTCTCTTTGAGATCAGAGTACGATTGACGATAATAAACTCAACGCTGCTGTGACTCCACGCTTAAAGGAGATGTGGAAAAAAGGGGTCATTTGCATCAAACCCATATTTCTGGTCAGCCAATAAAACGTCCTAAATAGCAGTTCAGGGGACTGGAGGTACTTGAGGACTGTATTATCAATAGATGCCTGTTACTTCCCTTCGTCTTTAAAGTCCCCTTGAGCCCACTAAACGCCGAGTGATTCCACATTATTCTTTGGCCAAAAAAGTAATTAAGTGAGAGCTGGAAAATGAGCACATCTTAACTGTTAGAGGCAGCAGTATGTAGTTTCTCTCATTCTGACATGAACCATGCACCGTGCAGGCGAAAAGGTCACAGGGGAAATTAAGCAGATGAAGAAGCAGTAATTTATTAGAAGATATCGTGCCACAAGGAACAGTCAATGACCCATTGACTTGATTTGTGTTCAATACAATATGGGTAATCTAAAGAGAGATAAGAAATGATGCTGTGACATTTTAATATTTAACTAGAACTGCATTTACATTCTTGGGATGTTCGGGGTGTTTAAGATAAGGGAAGAAAAAGGCTCATTATTAATGACCCTTCAGGTACTATTATGGTTTATCAGTATTCTCCCAGACTGAAACAAGCGTGCCGATACATACCGGCATTGAATGATGCTCGGGCTTGTTCAGTTCTGTGTTACTTTTAACTGATCGCGGTGATTTAATGCAGGAGAGAGCTTGAAGCTCAGCTCTATATTTGCCTCCTAATTATTGAGGCATGACCGAGCACCTCTCTGGCTCCGGCCCTGAATTGAAAGCATTGATTAAAGTTCCTGCCGGGGTAAATTGATAAACAATTAGCAGCCTGAGGCATGCTGCGAAATATTCAATGGATACCACGGACGCTTTTGGCATTTTTGTAATGATTCTGCTGTGAGAGAAACACATTAACAGGTGCTCTGAAAAGATATTGCTGCAATGAGCAAAGGTTCTTTAGTGGCTTTCTCATTTTCAGATTCATTAAGAAGGATAAAACTTGGAGTTGTTGGATTTTGATTTGATGGATTCTTATCTCTGTCTTGGTGTTGTTGCTTTTTACCGTCCTGGATAGGCGTTTCATAATGTCTGTTTCATGCTGCCATAGATGTAGTGATTGTCCTTCTTTTGCTATTATGTTCATGTCCGTCTCAAGGGCCTGTTAAGTCAGCGCTCTTTCCGTCCACTTCATGTGTCGAGGGAGTCATTTTGTACATATTTTATCTGTCCAATCTATTGTATTGACACTCGACCCTTTGGGGGCTCAACACGGCGAAACTCTAGATGAGCCGCCCGCTGCCGAGCCGTGCTGCTGCTCACAGTCCATGTGTCTTCTGTACAGTACTGGTCCAACAACGTGAATCTATACGCAGGATATTTCCAAACTCTTTCTTCATGTGGATTAAGATGTAAAAGGTGATGTCAGCTCTCTGTTTCTTCAAAGATGTAAATTCAATTAAATGTGATGTGAAGTTTGGCTGTGGTGAAAAGAGGTGAAAAAACTTAGAAATAATAAAACAAGTAGGCTAAATATGTGAAAAAACAATTTTTTTCCCCAAATATTCTTTATTGCTGAGATCCAGGTTGGTCGACAGTCGGCTACAGTTCACTCACAACTGGAAACAACAGCATGACTGTTATTATTAACTCTGAATGAGTCACATTACATTTACATCATGGGGCAGGCTACTCCTCCCAAAACACATGTAGACCTAGAACTCCTTTTCAATTTGGAGCCAATAAACACATCTGTTTTTAAGATATGTCCACTTACATTCCCAATAGAAAGAAAAGAGGTAGTATCATGTTTTGAGTGGAGTATCACTTTTTAATTTTGTAATACTGTGGTATAATACCATCACCGCAAAAACCAAAAGAAATATCGTGATATACATTTTGGTCATATCACCCACCCCTGAATATACGTTAAATACATTTTTCCCCAAAGATAGTTTCTATCATTTTAGGTAGTTCTTATCATGCTGATGTTCAAATGGTAATTTTTCGGATGAGTTTTATTGAGTTATTTGATGCTATAAAAAGGGGGGTGAGACGTCATGATTGACAGCTGTGATTCTCTAATCACTAACAAGCTGCGGCCGTGCTCAGCTCGTGATTGGCTCAGGCGGGTGTGTGGGCGGGACCTCGATAGTGATAGTGGCTCCAGCTCCCCGATCACTACTGCGCAGACTCTGGCTCCAAATGACATCAAAATCTCAAGATGGCAGCTCTTGTATCCGGGATATTTTGGCTTCACTTTAATACAGTGGGAGGAAGTAGAGATGCGTCGTCCATCTTTATATACAGACTATGGTTTTACCTAGGAGTACCTTAACAAACTGGCAGCTGACTGTATTTTGCATATTGATTTAGAAAAGTCTAACTTTTATAAGTTGTTGATGGGAAAATGTGTTGAGTATAAAAATAATCAACACATTTAATGAGCTACTCTTTCATTGTGACTCTTATCAGTCTGAGCCTCAGCCAGCGTGTACAGTCTGCTCTGTGTGTACTCTTTACACATTGCTGTTTATTTACATCTCATGGGTCTGGCTGCTGTGATAAAGCCAGCTGAGGCTAACTCCAGCTCCTATGGGAGACACTGTTGTGGTGACCGGCTGGGTCTGGAGGATGTTGATCTGTCCGCTGTCGTTGATGTTTTTCCAGATGCTACTTTATTGAGAAAGCGAGCACTGAGAGGCAGAAATGTGCCTTAAGTTAAATTAATTTGTTCCACAGAATATCTGCTTTTGCAACCTGCCCCTGAAACACCGTCTTAACATGCCTCTTCCTTGATCTCAATAAAATATTTATATAGATTTTTTTTGTCTGTCAGTCGGAGATTCTGACACTAAAAAACCCTCATAAAACTTCCATAAATAGCAGTTCTGTGAAGCTCACTATCATGATGTTTTTTTTGTGGTCAATTTTGAGATACCTGTTATTATTCCCTCCAAGGAGGTTATGTTTTCGGTTCAGTTTGTTTGTCTGTTTGTCTGCAGGGTAATGGAAAAAGTACTGGCCCAATTTTCATGAAATTTGGTAGAAGCATGGGCAAAGGAGCCCATTACATTTTGGATAGAACTGGCCTGGTCAGTGTTCCTCTATTTTTTGTCATTGTTTGCTGACTCATAACAGATGTTCTGTATCACTAGAAAAGTTTTTTCTGCCATGTTAGGAATTTTGTGAATATTCTTCTTTCCATGTATAATCATTTGTGCTGAAAGTCCATTGTTGACCTGGCTCAGACATCTGGGAAAATAATCTTAACACCACTTACTAGCTTTTGCGGAGCTTTCAACCGCACCCCACGGACTTCATCATCATTCGATGTTGAACACAGACAGCAGTTACGACCTCCCCCTCATATACAACCGCTTTCCATACAGCCATCTCCATGATAACAGAGTAAACCTCATTATGCAGCTGAAAGCTCTTAACATATTTTTGCTAAATTTGACTTACAGTTTGGTGTCTGTCTTTGGTGGAATGCTATTAGTTGCCAAAAAGTGGCTTAAAAATATATAAGTATATTCATTACGTAAGGGATAATGTACAGCAAACTGGTCGTTGTTGTGAAATAAACGCCGACAGGGCGATGCGGCACCCCGTCGCGAAGGGGTTCATTTCACAACAGTGACCCGCTGGATGTACATTATCCTGTTTATTACACGGCTACTTACTGAAGAAATCAATAATATGACACAAAAATGGTCCTACAGAGTCCGAGATCAGAACTGCGCCCATAGCAACGGTCTGTTATACATAGCAACGGTCTGTTATACATAGCAACGCTCTGTTATAAAGAAATAACAGAGTGTAGAACGCTGTGATTGACCAATCAGAATCGAGTATTCAACAAAACGTATAGTATAATAAGGTAGATATAGCGACTGTCCCCCAGTAGTTTAAAGCTGGTACAAACTGATACTTGCTATTTATTTTGACTTTGTTGTCACAGTCATTTTTTGTGGCTGTTATTTTGCACATCACTGTAGATGTGATGTGCCGGGGAACTTGAGCAGGGGTTATTACTGAAGAAAACAGAGTTCAAATCAAAAGGTTCCCGTCTATGAGTTTGACATAATTAGAACGCCTCCCTAAACTTTCATGACCTACAGGTTCATGTGCTAATCTTTCTAGCGGGTACGGATGTGAAACTGCAGGTGAGAACTAAACAGTCTTTGCTATAAACTGAGTCAAAGCGTCTGAATAATGATGAGGAATCAGTTTGGATTTACTGCAAATCGGGGGGTCTTAATGGAGAATATAAATACTAACTAATTCCACATTTCCCACAATAGATGAGCCCGTGACATTTGACAAATCCGCATGTAAAATCCGAATTAATTACACATTAATCTGTGTGGTTGTACTGCTTCATCTAAAATTGGATTGTGAATGACTTTGAATTTGAGGGTAAAGTTGAGAAGAAGTTGATGACGGTGTTGGAGGAAGTAGAAATGTTTAGGATACCACTAGGTATTCTGTGGTGTTATTATTTTCCAGATGTGGCAACTACAGACATTACAATGCAGTTATGTCTGTACAGTACATCAACATGGGGTTGTAGTTCCAGCTGCAGCTCCGACGTAATGAGCACATGTTTTGTAATTTATTGAGCAGAAACACTTGGAGAGTTGGATTTTGCAGCACGTCCACACGGCCGCTGTTATCATCTGTTTGTGTCTAATAGCTGACAGCTGGTCAGTTCCTGGCGTGTCTGTACCCCTCAGAGCCTCGAGGCTTGTTGCGACCTGGCATGCACAGCCACCTACGCTCACTTTTTCTTGTTGTTTACGAAGAAAAAAAACTCCTGCTCCTTTCAAGGCTGGTAATTGTGATTGATTGTGTTTGCTGCAGATCGCGCCACAAGACTTCTCAAGTCTCTCAGGTTCAATCCAAAACTCCCTTTAATTCCCCCCTTTTTTCTGTAACAATAGCAGGCAGTAAATCTCTTTCATCACATTCACTCTCAAAGCAGTAAAGATCAAACATGTACTTTATGAGTAAGACCCACAAGACATGACTTGAAATTCATGTTTGTTGACGGTTCGGTGCCTTGTGGAGACCGTATTTCTATTTTGGGTGTCTTTTTCTTTTCATTTTGTTTCACTTCTCGCTATGTTGATTTAATTTTCCTTTTGGTTATATGTTTTATTTCCAGTGGAACATACTAATTAAAATGTAAATGAAGCCTTTGAATGCTATTTTCAGACTGCCAGATGAGTGGCATGTCTGAGCTTGGCAGCCAGCTCACAACCTTTAGATGTATATGTGGGTTATTGCAGCATGTCTTCAGGGTTAGTGACAGTATGGAGTACTGCATGTTAGCTCACAAACAGATTTTCCTCTTCTTCTTCTTGGTAGAGATTTAAAGGGCCTTAAAACTGTTTTCATCCACTTTTCGTGCCAGAGACTTTTATGAATTTCTTACTCACAGCTGTGTGACATTGTCCGACTCACATTCCCTTTCAAGGATTACTGAGACTCTTTAGTGGCTGTCAATCTGGCCCTGAAAAAAATACCACACCCAAGTGGAATTAATAATTAAAATTGCAAGAAATATATTTCAAAAATGATCATAGAGTATGATTTAACATTTCAATCTCTGTTTGGGGCTATAGTTGACCTGCAAGTTGTGCTTTGATGTTTCTGTTTTTTAATTGGTTTGTCTCTTTTAAAGGAACAGCATTTATAATATAATATCAATACAAATACAAATATGCTGTATCGTGTGTGTGTATATATATATATATATACATATATATATATATATATATATATAAATAATTAGGGCTGTCAATTGATTAAAATATTTAATCGCAAACTAATCACAATTTTTTTTTTATCTGTTCAAACCTCATACCTTAAAGGGAGATTTGTCAAGTTTGTCAAGTATTTAATACTCTTATCAACATGGGAGTGGGCAAATATGATTGCTTTATGCAAATGTATGTATATATTTATTATTGTAAATCAATTAACAACACAAAACAATGACAAATATTGTCCAGAAACCCTCACAGGTACTGCATTTAGCATAAAAATATGCTCAAATCATAACATGGCAAACTGCAGCCCAACAGGCAACAACAGCTGTCAGTGTGTCAGTGTGCTGACTTGACTATGA
>CAKALU010063574.1:9096-21536 GCA_916700995.1 Hozukius guyotensis | reverse complement strand
CAGTTATGACCCCCCCCCCCCCCCCGTCATATACGACCTCCTTCCATACTTAGGTCACATGATGACACCTGAGCCATCTCCATGACAACAGAGTAAACCTCATTATGCAGCTGAAAGCTCTGGAAAAAGCTGGTAAATTGACATTGTATTAAGATATTTTTGCTAAAATTTAGCTTACTATTTGGTTTCTTAATGCTGTTAAAAAGTGGCTTAAAACATATAAGTATAGATGTAGAGACTGTCCCACTGTAGTTTAAAGCTGGTAAAATATGCTATTTATTAATCATCATTATAATTATTATTGTGTCACAGAAATGCAGGTCATGACCATTTTCTGTGGATTCTCAAATATTCAGAATTTTACTTTCGTTCTGTAATCAAGGTTAGAAACTATTACTCTTTATAAGCCAATCAAATCAAAACAGGCTGCAATGCAAGCTTAATAATGTCCTGCATTTCATCCTAATTCATCTGGATTACAGTCGGGGTCACTTTATCATGGACCTGAGTCATCTCCATCCTCTGGTTAATCTTTTGTATGATTGCCCAAACTGTAATCATGTATGTATTGCATGCATCAAATGGGTTATTTTTGGATTCTACCATAATGAGTAGATGGGGGATTTATATATTTACAATCCTAATATAATTTCTGCATAGTTTTTTGCATGCAACTATTTAGATCTTTTCAGTTTTCATGTAATAATTTTGAAAGTCACAGCTGTCCACCGCTTCCTCAACCAGCCCCCATGCAAATATGATATGATTCTAAAGAGGGTTCATGTGAGAAGTGTAACTGGGATGTAGAACTGGAACATTTAACTGTGCCAGTGTGGATCTGACATCCGTGCAGATAACTACTGTGCCGTGACCTAGCTAATCACAGCCGGTGTCAAGAGTCATTTAGGACTTAGTGTACCAAGCGTCATTTCTCCAAGCATCCTGACTTTGAGCGAAGTAACGGAGCACATATGATGATAAATGGGTGGAAGCAGCTCTGAAGCCACTTAGCAGAGGTGGAAGAATCTTATTTAATTGAAGCTGTGACACGGAGATGAGTAACTGCAGCCATCATGAAGCCATATGGCTGTGTAAAACAAGTCAACTCACTGGGATTTGTATCTTAGCAGCAAAAATGAGAGTGCAAGCTGTTTGCAGGATGGATATATCTGCAGAAGAGAAAATATTTTGATAGGTTGTAGATGTCCCAGCAGGTCGAGCTTCATCCCCCTACTACTTCAAGGTGGGATTGAAGTTGTTTCGTTGCCAAAAGAGAGTTTATGTGGTGAAAGTTTGCGACGTTTAGAGAGCATCTGTGGATTTAGTAGGGGGTTTAGATGGACTCAGTTAAAGGCTTAGAGAGACAAGCGATAGCATGAGGAAGTGAAGGGCTCCTAGGACTGAGAGCTTTCATACAAAAAACGTGACTTATGATTTTATTTTTTGGTGTGCAGCATGATGAAGTTTTTCCTCTGAGCCCAACACCCGTGAAACAATTAATTTTACTTTGTGCCATCTAATTAGATGTAGTGACACGCTCCACTAGTAATGGCAGGTATTATTGTTTGAATTGATTTTTGAATGAAAAGGCAAGTCACCGTTGTGGTAAACCATATCTCCAACAAATGGATTTTTGCAGCTATTTTTCATTAGCAAAATATGTTTTTTATGAGAACAAACAATGCCATCTAGATGTCATGACTTATTTTTTAACACAATGACTCTTTTGAAGTGATAAGGCTGTGACTGGAGGCAGTGTTATGAGTTTGCAAAAGCTCAGCAGCCCCATGGTGGGGGTGATGAATTGTGGGTGATAGTCATCACAGATGGCTCATCATTAAGGTCAAAAGTGTAATCAAATATATCCAGGGGGCATTAACGGCTCTGCTATTTATCAATTGTACTTGAAAAGTGGCTGTTAATCAGTGGCAGTGTGCTTTTTCACAAAGAACATTTACAATGATAAGTTTTCACATTAGAAAATAGATATAAATAGAAGCAGTTTCTTTTTATTATCCATCCATATGCTCATTATCCTCCAAACAAACACATGTAGCTAAATACAATGCATCTGTGTCTATTTTTTCATTGACTTAAAACTAATTTTTATTTTTTTTTATTTCTAATACGGCACACAAATGGTTAGTTGTGTTAATAACTGTATTACTGGTTAATAAATAATTTAATAATGATTTATATATCAGTTATAAGACAACTTTTGGGTTGCCAGGTTGTTACCAAAATCCATTAAATAACAACTTATCTAAACAACTGCAGACTTGATGATGAAAACCATTAAAGACTTATTAAAGCAGCAGTGGGTAGTGGTTTTATTTTTATAAAACGGTCACTATATCCTGACAGTAGTACATGAGACAGGTAATCTGAAAAAAATCATCTACCTCTGTGTCCTCCGGTGCTCCTAATGACATCTGCAAGATTCACAGACCGGAGGAAAACAACCAATCAGAGCCGAGCTGGAGTCTGCCGTCCAGCTGCCGGCTGTCAATCACTCGCAAACTCCGACTAAGCGGTCAAACTAGGCAGCGCTGATCAAATATTAATCAATATCCTGTCACTGTAATGCTTATTTCTCACCTCAGATGTTTTCAGAAACATCTATAGTGTACTGTTTAGCTGTAAAATGAGAATGTGTGCTCTGGCTGGTGGGCGGTGCTTGGTATTTCCTCAACAGATCTCAACATGGCCGCCGGGTCACAAACTTTCTCATTTTACAGCTAAACAGTGCACTACAAGATGTTTCTGAAAACATTTTAATGCAAGAAATAGGCATTATAGTAACAGAATATTGATTAATATTTGATCAGCGCTGCCTAGTTTGAACATTTGATCAGAGTTTGTGAGTGATTGACAGCTGCCTCCGTAAAAATGAACAGCCAATAGGAAAGCTCTCTCTCTGAAATGACCTGCAATTGGCCAAAGTCTTCTGTCACAGGCTACATTTTTTTAAAGCCTGAAAACAGTCTAATATCTGAAGTCTAGTTATCTCTCAAAACACTTGAATTACAATATGATGAAAGGTTATTATGGAATTTTTGTGCAATAATGCAAAAAATATTCTGTCTACTGAAGCTTTAAAATGTATAACTGTAGACTGGATGGCTTAGAAAGTGAGAAACACGTTAACAAACAATGAATTGCTATTTGTAAATGCATTATTACCAAAGGGTAAATGCAACTTGACAATCCAACATTTGTTCTTATTAATGGTTTATAAGTGAGCTTTGAAGAATTAGTAAATTATTTATTAACCGTTAATGAAGCCATTGGTTACAACTAAGCCATTTAGAGATGGTGTCTTATTAGAAAATGTTAGCTGAGTGCATCATCATTGTGTTTCCCACTGCCGTGTCTTCTTGTAATCAAGCTCGCCCCCATGAATCCTCTCGTGGAATGACCCTACATCACCTCTGATCTCAAGTACCTCTCAACAGCACCAGTAACGACTCAACGTGCGCTTTTGTACATTCGGAAGAAATTGTGCTGCCTCTCGATTGTAGCTTTCAGAGCAGATCTGCTTCCCCCCGGGTCCAGGATTCATGTGCATTTGTCTGTGTTTTCAACAAGGATCCAAACAATCTGAGGTTTTTATATTAACCCAGTGACCCATTCAGCCGCTGAAAAGGAAAGAGACGTGCCTCCACCTCTCTTTGCAAACAGAATACTAAAACAATCTCAGATCTCCCAAGAACTGGGGTGCAAAAAAAACGCAGTAAATCCTTTGATAACCAATAGGCATTGTAATTTCGCTTTTTTTGTGTTGTTAGAAAAGGGAGGTTAATCAGGTTACAGATTTGTATTTTAAAGTACTGGTTGTGAACTAAAACATGATAAAAAATCCTTGAGGTTTTCAAACCCACAACCTGTTTTGAGAATTAAAGAGACTCCGGTCAGATGCTCTATTTCCCTGTGTCCATGCAGAATAAGAAATTCTGTGAGTGACCTCTTTGGTCTTGACAACTCTCAAACCAATTAGGTTGCCCCTGCTGGGAAAAAAATCTCACTGTGGCATCCTATTTATATGTGCCTGCCTGTGTGACCATGGTTGTGTGTTGGTGTTAAAGTTTATTAAGGTGTCAGAAGAAATAGGCCCAGGCTCAGGGGAGAGAAACCATATGTTTGGCTTCATCAATCATGTGTCCAGCCGGCCGAGTGCCAAAAGGCCAGACTCCATCCAGGAAACTAATCCTGAAGAAGTGGGTTGGTTTGGTAGAAAAGACACACAGTCCATCTTGAGGGTACATACTTAATTAATCATCTTGTAATATTAAAGATATCAAAGTTTTGCTTGACATTTTTCACCAAAACACATTGTGCACATCCCAAAAAATCCTCATACCTAAACAACAAAATCGGTGCTTTGTCAGATACTCTGTATCTCAGAGCGTATTCCACAAATGAAATGGTAACTCCTGATGGCAGCGGCCAGATAATTGATTGATGTGGCAAATAATAAAGGCGGAAGGTGACATCCTTGGTGAGCCCCTCTTGACAGAGGAGAAAACTCATTATTTGTCGATTCATCATCCCTATGATCACCTTGCCGTCTTCTTTTCTCTGCCTCTTTTTTGGATCAGTTCTACCTTCTATGTCATTTTGATACGATATGAAATGATATGAAACAATATAGGATGTTATCGCGGACTGCGATGACAACACTCACAATAAGCTGATCGTGGTGAATCTCCATTATTATTATTATTATTATAGTGAAAAATAGAGTTATTATAGTGAAACATGGAGCCTGATTTAAAATACAGGAATTATCATATGAGACATAAACAGACACAATGTTGCTATTTTTTTTATTTATTTATGCAGGGATGTTTCATGATGAGCTTTTTGGACTGTTTATCACCAAAAAGGATGTTCACAAAAAAAGATGCCCCATCTGTGATGCAATAAAAAGTAAAAAAAAAATGTTTCTTAACAAAATGTAAGGTAAAGTGATTCCAGTATGTTTTACTGCTATTTTACGAGTTTTAAGCACATTTGAATGTTTATTGGGATAATATCGTGAATTGCAATTATTCTGGCCAGGATAATCGGGACATGTAATTTTCATATCATCTTATGCCTAATTCAAATGCAGTGGCAGAAATGTAACCATGTTGCCATGTTACTCCCTTTCTCATGAGGTGCATAGTGATCAAACACTCCACAGGGTACATTGGTACATTTTGATCATTTGATCACATCAATATTTAGGAGTTAAACCATGGGAAACCTCCGGGTCTGAAAAGTGAAGCCAATGTGGAAGTGCCTTAAACTTGCATTCTTTCTAATAGCCAGCAGGGGGCGACTCCTCGCAAAAAGTCTGATTGTATAGAAGTCAATGAGAAAATGAGCCTACTTCTCACTTGATTTATTACCTCAGTAAACATTGTAAACATGAGTTTATGGTCTCAATCACTAGTTTCAAGTCTTCTTCAATACAGCATGATGTTCATTTAGTAAATTATGGTCCCATTTAGAGTCAAATAGACCATAAAGCAGGGGATGCTTTAGGGCGTGGCTACCTTGTGATTGACAGGTTGCTAACACAGCGTTGTGCGGTCTGTGTTTTTGTCTTAAAACTTTAACCCTTTCACAGTATGTTTTCAGTTCATGAAAGTTATTGATAATATTTTGGTCGCCTAAAAATGTCTTATTCAGCGTTTGGTTGTACTTAGCTCCACCCTCTCGTGTCACTTCTGGTTGCAAAAAAACAAATTGGTGACAGACAAAAACCAAGATGACGGACGCCAAAATGACGAACTCAAGGCTTCAAAACGCCAGTCTACAAACCAACAGGTGACGTCACGGTGACTATGTCTACTTCTTATACAGTCTAGAGTTAACCCTGAACCTTTTCAAGACTTAAGGAGTCTTTTATTGAGTAACAGTTTGCAGTGGACTGAAGTGCAAGAAGCAAATCAAAGATATAATTGTTATTGATCACCCTCTTTATCTCACAATAGAAAAGTAGAACAAAATACGTATTTGTCAACATGCAGCGTTACAGCTAAAACAGCTCGCTGATGACTCATAAGTCCAACTGCAATAAAGTTTTGGTCTTTTGGGAAACTGATATTTGATGCGAAACTCTCGATGTGAGGTGTTATGCTGCTACAACAATAAAAACCCAGTTCCAGACACTAATGTGTTGCCTTCACCAGAGTCCATTATAACTCTCATTACCATCTTTCTAATGACCTGATAAATTATATTTTATATGCAGATATTTTTCATGCAGGGCTGTGCGTGACCAAACACAATATCTCTGGACGCCCCAGGCATAATTTAGTTGAAAATGAGAGCCAGATCCGGAACATACCTGTTGAGAGAGATTGAAATCATTAGATCCTAAATGGGACGTTTGTAAAGTGGTCAGGGGGTTTCATATTATTTATATTAACTGGGTGTTAGCCATGGAGAATGGCATTTCATCTTATCCTCTGGGTTTAACTATCCATATACGAACCAATAATTCACCGCCATGGTATATGATTTACTTGATTGATGGAGGAAATTAACTTATTAGTAAACTAACAACATGCTGATTTTCTAACGTTTCTATTCATAGCCGACAGAGAAGCCAGCATGATGAGGTTAAAAAAAAAAAAAAAAACAGGTTTTCAATGACAGCATTCGTCACCACACTTTGAGAGGCATTAAAGGAGAAAAGGGTGCTACTCAATATGTCAGTCTGCTAAGTTGGGGACAGCAAAATGAGTTTTCTTGGCTCCTCTTAATGGTTTTGTGGTGCTTTTCAATCTACGAAGCTTTGGGGGATTAGCCATAATACTTTTGGAGATATAAAAGCAGAGCTTCTTAATAGGAATGTGCTTTCGTGCCGGCAGTTTGTTTGAGATTTCACAGCTCAAAGAGTAATTGATTTTATGTGATTCTATCAGGGAGATCTCTTTGTTTTTGCTTTTCGTTTTAAACCGTTGAAGCCTTCACACATCCTTTATAGTTTGTCACACAAATACCTCACTTGTCATATCCACCCAGATACTGGAATGTATTCAGACTAAATTAAATAAGCTAATAAATCATACCTTCCTCCTATAGAAGTTCTGATTACTTTTTTCTTGCTTATCAATCTAATAAAAATCGTACAACATGTACTGTCTGTAACATGCAGTATAAACTTATATTAGTATGCATTATGTATGGTAATAAGTAGTATCCAATATTAAAGTTCTACATTGTTGATTTATCTATGGTGATATCAGCAGTAATACGTTGTTCTCTTTTGTTGGCTTGTCAGTGATTGCCATCTGTGTTC
Organism: Hozukius guyotensis; assembly: GCA_916700995.1. Taxonomy (NCBI): domain Eukaryota; kingdom Metazoa; phylum Chordata; class Actinopteri; order Perciformes; family Sebastidae; genus Hozukius; species Hozukius guyotensis. Next base: position 14,242 of record CAKALU010063574.1, on the reverse strand, counting down.
GGCTGAGCTGCAGCAACAGCAGAGACACCTGATGTGTTATCACGCGTCAAAGATCGCAGGACGAAAGGAAAGGATATTGCCCAAACCTAAGCAGCAGTCACCCTCTGTCTAACACGAGTTGACCGACAAAGAGGGGTTTTGTTCGCAAGAGAAATGGCGACAGTTTCCTTGTTCTCCGTCTGAAAGGCTAAGGGTTAACGGCTTCTCTGCACTCATTATGAGAGCAGATAGAAGGCTTGATGACAATCACTTTCATTAAAGCTCCAGTCAGCTGTGTCCCCCCCACAATCAGTATATGAGCAGCTGATCTCAGAAATACACAATCAGGTTCGTGGCCAACAGTGTAACAATGGGCTTTGATTTGCAGGCTGCGAAAGATAAAAGGGATTCTGAGAGTGGCAACGATAGCATTGTACCTTTTATATTTTGCTTCTTTTTTACTTGTAATTAATTTCTCTTTCAAACTGATAAATGGAGTGTCAGCAGCATAGCAAAGAGGTTGTGTCAGTTGAAATAGTATACTTTTACTTGCAAATACTTGCTTAAAGAGGTGGACCGATTATACTTATTTTCAGGTGCATACTTGGTTATTTTGGGTTTCTACTAGAACATGTTTTAATGTTCAAAAAATGCTTTATTTTTCTCATACCGGCTGTGCTGCAGCACCTCTTTTCACCCTCTTTCTGAATCGCTCTGTTTTAACTTCTGGCCCCGCCCCTTCCGAAAAGCCCAGTCTGCTCTGATTGGTCAGCTGGCCCACTCTGTTGTGATTGGTCAACCGTGGGGCATGAAGCCAAAATGGCTCAACTGCCAAGTGATAAATTACCTGGATCTTCCGGGGATCTTCCGGGGATCTTCCGCGTCCATTTGGCCCATAGAGCAGGCGCAGTAGCGTTTCCTGTTACTCCGCGTCCCAGCCCTCGGTCCAGCCTCGGTCTGGAGCTCATTCACAACTCTTAGGATCTAATGATTTAAATAAGGGCTATTCAAGTGTTGATACTGGGAAGTTGATTTACCCCCCCAGAAAAATTGTCCGCTGATTTACAGACGTCTCTTTCCCAATGTAAGTCTACGGGAAAAAGTCTTTTTAGGCCCAATGGCATCATGTGACGGACACCGAAGTTGTAACTCTGCTACGAAAATTTGCTTCAGGCGCTCCTCCTGGGGGCTCTGAAAAGCCCAGTCTGCTCTGATTGGTCAGCAGGCCCACTCTGTTGTGATTGGTCGACCGAACCAAACTCCTCGGACTCCGCTCCAGCTCCGCTCTAACTAGCTTTGTTTGAGGGCGTGCCAAACTAGCCGCTAGGCAGGTATTATGCAAATGTGTTACTTGCTGACATCACCATGTTACGGAAGAAAAGCAAAGTGTTTCAGTTCAGGAGCAGTGTTTCTGTGGGGGAGAGTAACTCCCTTTGGCGTGCACTTTGTGCTTTTTTAACTTTGCAGATCTTTTACATGCACACAAAAACTATACATCACACTAAAGGAAAGGGAAGAAGCACAAACCATAATAGGTCCTCTTTAATGTTTTTTATGTTTAGAAGATGTTCATAGAGACATTTTATCTCCCATTTGTTTGTAATAATATGGATGTAGTCGTTATAGGCAGATTGAAAACAGCAAGTTTTCCACTCACTGGAGGTATTCAGCTCCAATTTCCACAGAATCATGACTAATAGTCAGACAAAAGATGTCCAAGGATCTATTATAGCTCTAATGGATACACTAATTGGTTTAGCAACTGCCACCCCAAACACTGCTATTAGATATAATGGAGCCACTGACTGCTTCACACACTGTCTCCGACTCTCAGCAACAGCCACTGTTTTATGTAATTCCTCTGTCTTTTAAACACAAGATCTGAGCTTGAATGAATAGCGTATTAAATCAATTATCTCCTCATAAGGTTTTAATACTTACTTGATCACACAATGTGTTAAAATGAATGCACCCTTCATTTTCATTTCCATATAATTGCACCACTTACAATATTTTTATGAGCCATTAGATGTTTGAGAGGTTTGACTGCTGTGGATTTGAAAAGCACTTCTGTTCGGAGCGTCAGCAGGATGTACTCTCTCAGCTCAGCCTATTTGCTTTAGTGGCAGGATGAGTCCTCGTCTGGCACAGTTAAACGCTGCTGATAACCGCCATGTAGGGACAGAACAGATGAGCTCTTGAGTGATCCAACCTTCCATTTGCTGTCCAGTAATATAGGACTAATCACCTTGAGATCACATTGATTACAAGCTGTCTTCTACTGCAGGTGCCAAATGTGAGCTGAAGTGACACTCAAGCCGTACTTTCAGTCGTAGCACATGTACTGGTCTTTACAGTAATTACATGTTTTGAAGAACAACTTGAAGCTGTTAGATTTCAGTCGGGGATTGATGTTGGGCAACATCAGCTCCCAGACCAATTACCAATCCGGTTCCAGATGCTGTGTCCTTGTTGCTGCTTGTGGCGGGACAGGTGGTGGTGGTTGGATGTTGGAGCTTGAAGCAGCAGGCTGGCAACAGTTGGACTGATAAGAAGGACAGTGATTAATCGTCGGCTCCTGTGTAGGGAAGTCAGAAGAATGCTAGGCATATTGATGAAGTGCAAACAGGAAGAAGTTGGATGATGGGGATGGGAAGTAAGGAAATAAAATGGATATGAATGAATGTTTAAAGACACAGATCAGTTAAAGGCCAAACACATAGTTGGACTTTTATCACAACCTCCCTCAGATTAGCCGATTAGACTGTTATCAAGTCATGAAATGGGGTGTTATCAGTGGTTATAAGCCTCATAGATGTGGATCAGTAAGGCCCTGCTACACCCACTAGTAGGTTTTGTCATCTATTCACATGGTTGATCACCGAAAGAAGGAATAAAAGAAGACCGTCTATCGACCGTAGTAATTATGACAGGAGCAGAAGCGGAAGTCAGGCGCTGTACTATAGACAGCGTGAAACTCCATACGAGGTGGTCGGTGACGATGGATGGGACAAAAAATATAGGGTTTTCAGTCGGGAGACCAGGGTTTGCATCCCATGTGAAGCATTAAGTTTTACTTTCACTTTTGAAAGGTAGTTATTTTAAGCCAAAACATGTTTTCCCCTAAACTTAACTAAGTGGTTTTGTTGGCTAAACCTAAAGAAATTGTAGTTTTGTTGCCTGAACCTAAAGAAGCTGTTTTGTTTGTGTTTAAAACAACGTTTCATGCAGTTTTACGTGTTAAAAGGTGTTGCTTCTTAGTTTCGCTTTCACTTTTACAACGTAGTAGGCGTAGTAGGCCCTTACTGACCCACATCTATGAGGTTAATAGAGCGCAATGACAACCATTTAATGGCCTGATAACAGTCGATTTCGGTGCTCAGATTATTTTCCCTTCTTCACTTTGCATCTCCCATTCATCTAGAAAAACTTCTCTCTGATTCTTTTTTTTTTATCATTTATACATTTTGGAATACACCAATACCATTCACAAATGTGCACTGTTCTGTTGGACAGAAACTACATATAGTCGAACAATCTTTAAGAACATCAAACTTCTCTTACTGAAGATGTCATCATTTTAGCAGCTGACTATCAGTAGATTGATGCTATTAGGTCTCAGATCCCATGTGCACATTAGGAGGTGTGCACATTAAAAGCTGGAACCTGGTGAGAGATATTTTTGTGCCATCATTTAAGCCAAATGTGATATTCAAGAAATGTGGATGCCTGTGTCCTCTCAGCAGATGTTACACCTTCTCTTTCTCTGTTTGCACGCATATTGTGTGATAGGCTGACACTGGCTGCTAAATCATAGCCGGGGGCTTCTCTTCTTCAGCGAAACTACGTCTCGCTTGTCGGAATGCAATTAGCCTATCGCATCAGAGCGATTCTTACAAATCCATTTTAGCAGCTTGCAGAATGAGTCAATCCTAATATCTATTTGTCCCCTAGAGATACAAAGATCGAGCAATGAATGCACCTCAGTTGTGTTTCGGATCAGCTAAATGAAAGATTAAAGAATGTATGCAGAGACAGTCGGAGGCAGGCTCGATATTGGTTTGCAATTTCCTGGTAATATCCTGTGATATCTGCTCTGTACTCATGTCGGTTGATATGATATGATATGAATAGCAAGCGTTTGATCCACCTTTACTCTCCTCATAGCATATGTATATGTCTGTGTGATTCTTTACATGTTACTGCCTCATAAATGTTGTGCATGAGTGTTATATTACCGCTGTAATTAGCCCTTCTAGGGGTGTAGCGATACATTGATATATCAATTCAATGATCAACGATCCAATATCATAGATGCAAAGTGAAAAAAACGCTGCATATCGTCATCTTTAAGATGACCCAGAATTAATTGGGGGGCCACCCCATCTAGGTTTCATAACCAGTCTCAGTGACACATCTGTCACTCTTCCTTTGTGGCCAATAAATCCTCGGCCACCAGTTCTCACGAAGCATTTCTCAGCAGTCACCCCTACTGAAAGACAGCTTGACAGCAAGTGAGCCATCCCATCAGAGAGCAGAGACAAATCAATATTTTCTAAGAGTGAGTCACGTTTAAATCAAAGAGCTTCGTAATAAATCAAATACGTTTTTTTTTTTTGATTACCAGTCGAGCGAAACGGAAACAGAGAGCGGGGAATTTCGCGAGAAACGTAATTGAACTCGGCTACGGAGTTTGTGTCGTAACCAAGTGAGCCACCGGGATGCACCGTTGTGTTCCTCAACCTTCACTGTTGGCCTTCACACACAGTGTTACTGCACCTCTCTGCTGGGATCTGACGTGTCCTCAGGAGACTGTTGAAATCCCTTCAACAGGGTCATCGCCATGGTTACTCCATGTCATTCGTGACATTCACTAACTCAGAACTTACTTGAGTTCTTTTACAAGGACATCAGAGCAGTTGGCGAGCGACAGAAACTTCTCACCTCCCTCTCTCCCTGTCAAGCCAGCTGCCTCTCTGGGTAGACATACTGCACTCTGCTGAAGTCAGTCATAGAGCAACAGGGCTGCACAAGCTGCCACGTGAAGTGCCTTGCTAAAATATTCACTCCTTGGTGATATTCCTATTTCGTTGCATTACAACCTGGAATTTAAATGTACGGCTGTTGTTGTGGTGCCGTATTCTTTTGGATTTGGTGCACCGTGGGA
>CAKALU010063573.1:8799-19009 GCA_916700995.1 Hozukius guyotensis | reverse complement strand
TGTGATTATCATAAAGTGGGCATGTCTGTAAAGGGGAGACTCGTGGGTACCCATAGAACCCATTTACATTCACATATCTTGAGGTCAGAGGTCAAGGGACCCCTTTGAAAATGGCCATGCCAGTTTTTCCTCGCCAAAATTTAGCCTAACTTTGAAGCGTTATTTAGCCTCCTTCGCAACAAGCTAGTATGGCTGGTACCATTATAGATTCCTTAGGTTTTTTAGTTATTTTACAGAGGCATTAATCAGCATCATTATAAAGTATATAAAATATGATGTTTTTTTATAAATTAAACTACCCAACAGAATATACAAGTACAGCTGAAATAATTAGCCAGTTAATCAATTAGTTGAAAATGAATCAGCAACTATTCTGAGTGTTTAAGTCATTTTTTGATTGCTTAAAAACATTTCATTGTTCAAGCTCCACAAATGAGAGGATTTGCTGAGCTATATCTGCTAGCTATGACTGCTATAGCTGCAGTTTCTCACTGGAATTCCATGTGTCATGTTAGCTAGCCATAGCCGACAATTGTGTGGTAAAAAGTTTAAAAAGTAATTTTTCTGGTTTTGAACAAGTTTATTTATTTCTAAAATGCCCATACACAGTACAAGTGCAAATAAAATTTTGTATAGAATTGCACCGTGCAGTACTTAAATGTACATTCCCCCCCCCAGTGGGCAACCGCCGGGTCTGAAAAGTGAAGCCGATGCCGGAAGTGTCTTAAACCTGCATTCTTTCTAATAGCCAGCAGGGGGCGGCGACTCTGGTTGCAAAAAGAAGTCTGATTGTATAGAAGTCTGTTAGAAAATTAGCCTACTTCTCACTTGATTTATTACCTCAGTAAACATTGTAAACATGAGTTTATGGTCTCAATCGCTAGTTTCAAGTCTTCTTCAATACAGCATGATGTTCACTTAGTGAATTATGGTCCTATGTAGAGTAAAATAGAACATAAAGCAGGGGATGCTTTAGGGGGCGGGGCTACCATGTGATTGACAGGTCGCCACCACGGCGTTGTCCAGTCTGGGTTTTGTCCGCATTTACATCTTACAACTTTAACCCTTTCACAGTGTGTTTTCAGTTCATGAAAATGCATTGTAACAATTTGATTGCCTAAAAATGTCTTATTCAGTGTTTGGTTGTACTTGAGGCGTCAAAAGCAATTAGCATTGTAATGCATTACCTCATATTTTTTGTCAAAGTATGAGGTAATCAATGAAAAGAGTAATGCCTGCACACTGATTTATTTTAATATCCATTTCAATCACAATCACAATCTTCATCAGGTAGAAATGTTTAAAATGGTTGCCACACATGAAACAGCTGAAACTAATTATTTTCCAGTTATTTTTTTTAATTTTGCCCAATTAGTCGATACATTGTATGAAATGTAAAAAAAAAAAAATAGTGACCCTGGTTTCTAACAAGTTCTCAGATTTGTTTCCCCAAACATGTTGTGCTGCCTGGATTATGTTCACAGGCAACCCTTTTTTCCAGTGAAAGAAGCACTGCATTTTTGTACCATTTTCTATAGATATGTAGGGAGATGGCCAGAGTGGATGGTGGATGTACAAAGTGCAAGAAATTTGGTACCAGAGACTGGGCTTAGCATGCAGAGACCCAATTTTGAAGCACTTTAGTTAGGTTTAGTGAAAGGTCATGGTTTCAGTAAATTAATTATTATTCAGTTAAAAATAGTAACCACATCATGTCTTGTGCTTCAAGTCTCTGCAGACTTTGTATAATTAAACCCAGATGAATCTGATGAGTCTTTCCCTAATCTTAACCAAGTGCTTTGAGTGCCTTAACATTACCATATATTCTAGGGAAACAAATTATGCAGTCATTGAACTTTATCAAATATGTTCTGTATCAACATTTTTGCAACTTGTCAGATTTGTTCGTTAAAGTGGCAATAGACAATTGTTTTGCTTTAACTTGTCATTATGAAGTAAATGTTGATTGCACAATGTAATGGCTATAGAATAATGACACCATTTGCGTTTAGATTGGTTCTCTATGCCTCGCTTTCACTATGCAATTCTGTCTGCCACCGGGTACGATCCCCCAGGAAAATGAACGCTCGATTTAAGGCACAACGGAAATGCGTCAACCATTGCGCAACCAAAACAAGAAGAGAATAGCACTTTTGTTTTCCCTGGTAGCTATTGGTAGCAATCCAGTTACAAAAGAGTATCAATGTAAGTTCTCTGCAGTTACTATCCCCAGAAATGGCGGAAGGTCTTTTGCAGGGTGTTGTGAGAACAACCAACTGTACCGAAATCCCAAGGAAATGCTGGTGGATTTCAGGAGTGACCAACAAACCCATCTCATCGGAAGGCGTATAAATAGCACGACATTACACAGATATTCCGCGTGTCATGTGGATGCATTTTAGCCTTTTTGCGGGTCATTTGTACGCTTACTTTTCACTTGTCATTTGTAAACCACGTAAAAAAACTATGGTAACGTCCGCAGTTAGGTTGAGGCAGGTTAGGTTTAGGCAAAACGTCATGGTTGGGCTTAGAATAAGTACGTAAACTAAGTAAAATACATACGGAAACAATGTAACCCAACTACCGAAAACATGTCACAAACATCACGAAACAACAATGTAATATGAAAAAAAAAACACCGGTCTTAAACACCAGTCTCCGGGTTAAAAGTTGTGTGTTTTTTGGACCCATCAACCTCCCCACCCGCATGCCATTTTTGTCATGCCATGCATCTCAACTCAACTCAACTCAACTCAACTCAACTCAACTCATCTTCCCTTTTTGAATGACGAATACAGACTACCGCCGCCTGCTGGTGTGGAGAGTTATTTCCTCTCACGCAGGCGCAGAACGTACGTGGTAGTTGGTCGTCGGCTGTGGTCTTTGCGGTGTGTTCAAATGCAACAGTCGGCCTTCATCATCGCTAGTTCTTTGATGTCCTGTTGGTGTGTCTGGGCCTTAAGAACCAGAAGGGCCGCAGGCATACACACAAACACCAGCATTACTGCACTTTAGCACTGTTGCACTTACTGTCCCCTGGTCTTAACTTGGCTCTGACCCTATGTTTTTATCCTTAGCTTTTTGAATGTGAATTAGGTAGTATTTTTTATATGTATGTTTGTATTGTATGTTGCTTTTACACGTCCTTTTTGTCCACTGCACAAATGGAGTAAATTTAATTGAATTGATTGAACAGCACTACATCCAAAAGTCGCAAAAAGTCGCCAGATGATGTCGTATTGATGACATCATCGCACATTAATTTGCATAAAGCTTAATGGTTGTGTTGGTTGCATTGAGGGACTGCCTGCACACGGCGCAAGAGGAGAGGGAGAGACCAGCCCGTTCCCATTTACAGGACGTTAGATAGCGACCACCGCACAGGGCACCCTTTAGTGCCGGTATGAAACACACTGAGCCTTCCGTTAACTATATTGTAAACCCATCCACGGCAACGCACAAGGAAGGCGCGCCGGGAGTGTGACGTAGAGAGGGGAAAAAGAGAGGGGAGGTGGATGGGTCCAACAAACACCGCTGTTTGTGTCCAGTGCGTCACGTTACAATCAGCTGTTCATTCGTGTCCTGTGTTCACAATGTTCAGTGTAATTTTCACTTTACAAATTTAGTAGTTTTAAGCCCAACCATGTATTTTTTGTTGCCTAATCTTTAAGTGACACCAAGGGTAACTGTAGTGGTTTTGATGCCGAAAATAAAGTGACGCCAAGGGGCGTGACGACGCCAAGGGGCGTGACGAAGCTGCGTGGTATGTGATGAGAACATAATGGAGAGACACAGTTTTGTGCGATAAAACAGTCCAAAATTTGAGGATAAAAAACCATGGAGAAACAGCTGATTAAACAACTTAAGCAATACATTTACAATCATAACCGTTGCTACATTTGTTGTTAAATTTCTGCTGATTGACTGATCAGTTGCTCGTCAAATTGTTTCAGCTCTAATCACGGATAACAATTAAACTGGTAAGTACTGCAAGGCAAGGAAAGGGAGGTAATGCCATGGAACCATGACGTGAATTTAAGAAAAATTAATGCATACTTGATGTCCAGCGTGATGGATTATGCAACATTGGGCTATGGGTAATTAAATGAAAACCTGTGGCTGCCTAAAGCAGTGGGAAAAAGTACGGCCAAAAATGTAAAAATGAGCAGCATGCATTTGAAAAAGATCCATGATTTATTGTAAAGAAACTAAAACTTGCGAAATGTGCATGTGACCTTTCTCTTTGATGGAAAGAGCATGTGTTCTTTATTTCCAACAGTGAATTTGTGCATAGAGGTTTATTTTGATAGATAACTTTTTCCCTTTTTATATACTTAATATACTGCTTTATAGATTTGACACCAAACATTGTGTGGTATGTTTTGTATTTACCTTTCAAACATGAAAACTCATGGCTAGACTCCTTCAGCCCGGCTCTCATGCGCTGTTCCCATTACGAAGGGGAGCGCACATGCTTTGATGGAGAACGTACTCTCCCGCTCCCTCTCTAAAACCCTAATGATACCTGCTTCCAAGCCTATTTCTGGGACATCAAAGGATCAACTAGCACTAAGTGCTCATGCCACTGTGTGAGGGTACATAGTGAAGCCTGTATTTGTAAGTTCCCATCATTACCATACTGAGTTATTTTTCCCCATATGTGCTGCAAAGAGGTTTGACTGTGAGAGGCTCCGGCTACAAGGATGTCTTTAACGTAACGCAATGGCACCATCATATGGACAGCAGAGGTATACACCGAGCTGCTAGTGTCTGATTATCTGTTTGAATAAAAGATTAAAAGACTACAGGAGATGGAGAAAAATAAGACTGGTGGAATTCATGCAAGGCTCTAATTAGACGTTGAATTTTTACATCAAATCAGAGTAAAATGACAGTTTATGCACCAGCAATCTTGCTCAAGCAATGAAATCCTCCCTGCTGTTTAAAAGTCTGAAGAAGACACAACATTTTCACCTGTTCAACATATATAATAATATGCTCTGACCTTCCAAATTATTTCTCACAGAAATCAGCAAAGTGTCATATTTTTTGTTGACTGGAGAGAGCTAACCTGAGTCACGTCAACTTGTGATTTTCTGTCATGGGTTGAAAAACATCCTCCAACAGCATCTGCTGCTGGAGGAAGGCCAGGGTGATATATCTGTTGCTAAGCAACCACTTTGACTCTTATTTTGTTGTGCAGGACCACTAACTAGATTTTCAGTCAAGGTTGCATCAGTTTGGTCTGATTCCTCTGCAACGCTGGAAACATGCAGAAATCAAAGATGAGGCTGTTTGTTATTGATGTATCTGTGTTTATGTAGCTCTCATTAGCAAATATATTAGAAGATACAGTTGATAAACTGCAAATGGAAAGTAACTTAAACCCTGTTTTCTAATGATGTTTGCTGCAGATGCGAATAAAAGTCCATAAATCTGCTTGGAGATTATAGAAGAAAGATGCTCCGCTCCAGAACTTGCCTGAGAAACATCAGATTTTTAAGTTTTCTTCAGTAAATAAGTAATAAAGTGATAATTGTCTGTACATCCATGGGTATATGGCAAACAGGAAGTGCTAATAGGTAATACGGCACACTTTTAAGGGTGCCAATTTGACAAAATGTAAACAAAGGTAAGGCTAAAAAAACAGGGATCCCAGCTAACTAACTGAATCCACGACAACCTTATACTTCCTGTTTACTTTCCCCAGTGCAGTTGACTCCATTTTATCTGAAGGGGGCCCACGGTGTCAGACTATGAGAAGTCCTGTCCTAGATCAAATTGCTGATGGAGCCTGGAACAGGTTTACAAAATGCAGATAAAGCAGCCACCAGTATTTGCCCTCAGTTACTGAAGAGCTTCAACCTCAAATTCAGACGTTAAAGGTCCCGTGTGTAGGATCTAGCGGTATCTAGCGGTTAGGTGAGGAGATTGCAACCAACTGAAGTCTCTCCCTGTGTGCTAAGCGTGTTGGACAGCTACGGTGGCCGATGCAAAAATGCGAATGGCCCTCTGTAGAGCCAGTTTTTCTAAGAGTAGCGTAGGTCATTTTTTAGCAGAGCCAGTGCTCAGAGTGTGTGTGTGTGTGTGTGTACGTGGGAAGTGATTGCTGAAGCAAGAGAGAGAGAGAGCAGCGACGGCAGCGAGTAACGTTATCGACTCCGGCCCAAGCAGGAAAAGTTAAGAGAGTTTGGTTTGTCTGTACTGGGCTACTGTTGAAACCAACCCGTTCTCAATCCCAGCTCGTCTGATACCGCTGTTTGGTCATTGCCCCTCGGCCTTGGAAACCGACGCACGGAGGCACCCCATAGCAACAGTTTGTGACGAACCGGGCTTTCAATTAACTCCAATGTAAACCCACCCGTGGCGTTATTTAACGGCTGGAGTAAGTGACGTATTATTAATAGCGTGAGAGTCCTTTCAGGGCGGGTGGAGGGGTGGTGGATGGGACAAACAAACACAAGACTTTCAACCAGGAGACCGCTGTTTGTGTCCCATGTGAACGTTGACTTATTTTGTCACGTCAGTCTTTAGTCACGTGACTCATCAATATCATCAGTCCAATGCGTCATGTGAGTTGTTAGTCACGTGAGTATCGTCAGTCCTGTGAGTCCCGTGAGTCACTAGTCAGTGAAGTTAAGGTCAACTACGACCGTTTCCGAACCCTAACTAAGTGGCTGTGTAACCTAAACCTAACTTCCTGTGAAAACGCTAGTTTATTTTGAAAGGACACTATGCACGTAAGGAGCGTATATCGACACGCCGTCCGCGGTCTGTCCAAAAGTAACGCAAGAGGGGTACCCCGTGCGTCGGCCTCTGATGCCGAGGGGCACTGACCAAGCGGCGGTATTTGATGAGTTGGGAGTGAGAATGTGTTGTTAAAACATGGAGGTGCAACATGGCGGTCTCCATGGAGAGGGGACCCGCCCCCTATGTAGATATAAACAGCTCATTCTAAGGGAACGAAAACACAATGATTGAATCCATTGTACGGTATTTTTAATGAATACATCATAACAAGTGAGTGTTTTTATAACCTTATCCTCGGGCCTCATATTTGAAGTTAAAGGCACAAAATGAATAAAGCAATGGCATTGAAAATGTTTAATCATATTCATGTGAAATACGTGTGACATGTATATTTCATTTTCAGTACTGCTACAGTCAGTGGCGTAGACAGAAATCACAGTGAGGGTGGGCACAGAGAAAATCAGGTGGGCCTGTCCCGTCCAAGACCAAACATCTACTTATAAGATTCTGAAAGGCACACGTTAACCACAATAGGCCATGCATTACAGTTTAATCCTACAAGCCTTCTACATCTTCTACATCATCATCATCATCATCCTCATCAGAGGGAATGTTACAGGCACCTGACATGTATATTTATCTTCTCTCCTCACTCTTGTTCAGATTTGTTGACCTTGTTTTTAGCTGCATTTCTATTTCCGTTGTACAATGAGAGCAAAATAACCAGAGTCAGATTCCTGGTAGCCTCTGTGTGTAGGTCTACTCATATCTGGACATCTGATCCAACAAGACAAACAGAAACAGCATAGCATAGCATAGCCTGGCACGACGGCCACATATTCACGCACACAGTTTAATCAAGCGTCTGGATAAATCACCTGCATTAACATTAAAAAATACAATTTAACATAGCCTGGCATGGCGGCCACATATTCACACACACACAACTTGTACACCAATCATAAACTATACCCAATAAACAATAATAATGAAGTAGGCCATTAGTCCATAATTGTAAATGATCTTACTGTTGATGATTCCAGTAGGAGACGACGGGGCTTCTTGGTGTTGAACACTGAAATGACTTCATAGTCCTTTTCAAATGTGAGCAGGGACAAAGAGTTCAGTCTGATGTGATGTCCTGATGCCAGAGTCTTTCACCAGTAGGCCTTGTTATGAGTACAGTAGGGTGATGAGGGGCCTGTTACGCCCCCGTCTAGGGGGGGTTAGGAGAGCAAAATAAAAGTATAAAGGATGTTCCCTCCCCGGTGCCCAAACTATACAGTCGCAGGACTAAATTTTAAGTTTATTAAAAAAGATTTATTACTAAAAATCAAGTTAACAAACAATAAAATGAAACAATATAACTCAGGGTGAACAAGGGCCAAATTATCTGACTAACCCTGGACAAAATAAACAAGCAAACACAATGACAGTCACTAAATGTGGCTCCCTAGGCTACAGCAGATAAACAGGAGAAAAGTTGGCGGTTCACCCCGACCCCTGAAGTGCTATCTTTGGCAACAAAGAAAACCTACAACAAGTTACACAATTAGGAAGCCGACTAGGGCACTAAGGCTACTAATTCAACTGTAGATCACAGCTTTAACACAAAGGAGGCCGAGGACAGAACAAGGCTGCTGTCAGACTACCTGAGCATTTTAAACTGCAGAGATGATGGTTGGGCCAATCAGCAGTCGACACACCCCAGACCGAACCCACACCTCCAGCCAATCAGAGAGAGAGCACTTAGATTGGGAAACAAAGATCGTCACCAAACAAAGATCCTCACCAGACAAAGACACTCACTCTGACACAAGACACAAATGCATTTCAATATATGGTTGAGAACGATGGCTGAACTTCTTCCTCCTGCTCCTCAGGCTTCTGTTCCTCAGTGTACAGGTGTTTCCGTTTAGCAAGTGATGGTGTTATCTGGTGACATTCAATGTAGTAACTTTTATGTAATTGGTTGACGTAGATAATAAACAGAGGAGAATTTATCTAAAACTGTTACGTCCACTAGGTGGAACAATAACTGAACAACAAACAAAGATTAGACAGAGTCAAAGTGAAGTGCAAAATTAAAGGCTTTTATTAAAGAAGACTAAAGGTTGACAAATGTGGTGGAGGTAGGGACAAAATGGTGGTGCCAAATAATCAAAATCAATAAATCAAAACCAGGCCTAACTAAGTCTCTGACTTCTTTAGAAACAACATAAACAAAAGGCTGACTAAATTATCTAAAAAACAGCAGTGTACAAAACATACAGGGGTTGGCACCAACCAATAAATCTAGTGTTTCTAGACATGAAAAAACTATGTGAAAAAGATGTACAGGGTACCCCCAACTTACCTATGCCCTCTACCTCCTTACCACAAACCGTATCTTTTAATTTCACACTAGAACCAGATGTCGGTACAAGTCAAATACATTAGTATGAATGAGTCAGAGAGAGAGCGAGGCAGCCCAGAGTGTGCCTCTTTTAATGCAGCCAACGACAGCGATTGGCTGGATGGTAGGAGAGTGAGCCAATCAGCAGCTGACCAACTCTACACAGGTGGACTCTAATCACCTCCATTATCTCTCAGTCCTGGAAGCACCTGCAAGACAAGGGGGAGGGGCAGAACAGAGCAGGAGAAAGGCTCTGCCGGCCTGTCTGGCCCTGCAGGCACGTAACAAAATGCATAAAGTACAATTCTAGGGGCTCTGCACTACCACTTTATGGTCGTAGTCAGATATTTGAAACAGCGCTGACTGCTATTCACTGGATGATCCAGCAAAAATAAGGAAGCCTTCTGATTGGGTGGGCCTGAGTGCCAAGTGGGTGGACCCAGGCCCACCTAGGCCCACCCACAGCTACGCAGCTGGCTACAGAACTGCAAGGCTGAACAATTATACCACTATATCACTCGTGGAATGAATGTAGTGCTTGATTTAATTTCTAGTTCTCCCATATACTCCACATGCATTGTTGCAATGCTGCAGGTTCCAAAGAGAAGTCACCAGTGTTGCCCTTGAGCATGGCACTGAACCACAAACTATTCCGGGTATCTCTATGAAAGCAAGTGGGTATGCCAAGGACAGTGTAGGTGTATACAGGAGACAATAGCAAAATACAAGTTATACAGACAATAAGTGAATAATTGTCCAGTATCACCACCAATACACACTCCTCACCTCTAAAGTTACATACCATTACGGCAGTACAGAGCAATATGTAATTTAACAGAAATAAAATGTACTCCTACGATTCCTCATGTTTCATCATTAATCACTTTTGTCTTCTTTTGAATTTGTCCATATGGAGTGGTGCAGGAATGAGTCCTACCGGAAATGAGTTAGCATTTTAGCACTTCTTGTTCCCTCGTTTGGAAGTCAATGGGTTTTTTGAATGGGTTTTTAGTTAGATGCCTGAAATAAGGTCTGTGGTTAACACAAGCTGAAGAGATTTAACGT